>CAJQZN010039626.1:8107-34249 GCA_907164685.1 Colias eurytheme | reverse complement strand
TCTACATCGTGCTTTGCGAATTTAATGTTAATTTCCACTGGCCTACGTGTGATGTTACCGATTTCTTTATCGTTTGGATTTATTGTATTTCTGTGGAAGTGCATGCGAAATAAAGATAATTGTTTATTTTATTGTGTAGATAACCTTGAAAACATAAATAAGTCCTCCAATAACCTTGACATTTTGTAGGGAAATCGAGAATATAAAATCTAAAACCGAGAATCTAAAAAATAACGAAATTATTAAATCTAATAGACTTTTGATAGAAATTAAATACCTACATAATAAATATGAAAAAATACAATAATCTACAAGATTCATACATCACTATATCTTTTTACATATTACAAAATATCTAATGATATACCTAATAATAAAAGGAATACATTCATATTATAAAATTGAATCGCAAATTTGTGTTGCTAAGCGCAAAACTCAAGAACGGCTCTACCAATTCGGCTAATTTTATTCTAACGTTTTCTTTAATTCACAAATAAGGTTCTTATAGAGAAAAACAATACGTCTGTCGGGCATTTAGTTATTAATACATATTTATTAATTACTAAGACTTTCTTTCAGTTATTGACTCTATGTTACTTCCCCATGTGTATTTACTGCGACTGGATGGAGTTAAATGGCCGTGGTGATGAGAAACCTGTAATACGTTTGAGGCAAATCAAAGAGGTTCTCTTTACAAGCATTATATTTCCTACCACTATGGTGAGTATAACCAGATTTTTTTATTTATAAGGTTGGGTCGCCTAAGATCGGATGTGACATAAGATCGGATGCATGGAATAACTCGCAAACTAGGCAATATTCTCTACTGCTACCAACACTACTAGATCCGCCATTTTGTTCTGCCCCTCTCTTCACTCTGCGGCCGGCCAGCGACCAGACGGGACGTGTACACAGGTGATTCAGCAGAAAAGGTGTATTTTGTGGCGAAAATAGTCGATCCGATCTTACCTACAAAATTTTGATGGCTCATTGTGGAGAGTACTTTCATTGAAATAATGTAATTAATTATTTTGGGGCAGAATTAGCGAATCCTCTTTCCATCTGTATACTTTGATTACGCCTAGGACGTTCACAACCCAAGATCCGATCTTCCCTCCCAATGCCGAAGATCGGACCGAAGTTTAGCTCTTGACTGCGCCTTATGCAATAATGCGCAATAATTATTAACTTTTAATATATTTAACTATCCAATGACGCTATGACTATCAGACCTTAGGTACATTTTCATTATTTAGTCCTAGAACACAATTAGGATGAGGAGGGAAGACCGGACTAAAAAAACGCAATAAAAAAAAACTTCTTTGTCAAATTTTTTGAGGAATTTCCTGACTCAATCATTGATGCTCAATGTATGGACGTAAGTCCGGATGTTTTCCTAATGTTAACATTATTATTAAACGCATAGAAGTGAAGATACTACATAGTCCGATCTTCGGCCGAACTGTTATTTTCTTCACTATGGTAAGTCGAAAAAAGTCTGCTTTTTAGGCTCTATATTTGCTTAGATAGATAGCATCTACGTAAACCAAAAAATTAGGGGTTAAACAATATTTTCTTGTCATCAATTTACAGTTGACCGCAACAGAAAAACGACATCGAATCATGAGAAATAAAATAAAAAATACAGTACGTATAAAATTTTCGGCATATGCGTCCGATCTTAGGCGACCCAACCTTAACGAAAAAAAATTGCTATGAATCGAGAACTTCCATTCTTGAAAAGTTTCTGTAATATAAGTAGACCGTATTGGAAATGTGAAGAGGTTCTGTTAAAATATACAGTTATATTTTGTTCTATATCATTCTTGAAAATTAACGTGATTTCTTAATGATATTTCAAAAAAGAAATTAGTTGAAAAGTGTTTCTACTTCAGATACTACTTTATATCATCTATATAGCTTTATTATTTCTTTATTAAAGACTAGCTATGCTCCGCGCTAATATAGCGTATAACCTTCCTCGATAAATGGGCCATCTAATACCGAAAGAATTTTTCAATTCGGCCCAGTAGTTCCTGAGATTAGCGCGTTCAAACAAATAAACAAACTCTTCAGCTTTATTATATTATCTTTATATATAAAAATGAATCGCAAAATGTGTTGGTAAGCGCATAACTCGAGAACGGCTGAACCGATTTCGATAATTCTTTTTTTATTATATTCCTTGAAGTACGAGGATGGTTTTTATGTAGAGAAAACGTAAATATGTACCACGGGCGAAGCCGGGGCGGACCGCTAGTTAAGTATAGATTTTAAAGTTTAATTTTTATTTAAGTAGTATTCAATTTTTTTTCTCCAGTACTGTGACATCCTATTCTGGCGAGTATGGCAAAAGGACCCCAGTCTGATAGCACCAGTGAGGATATTCGATTACCTTCCCTACTGGACGCATCACTCCCTGCACTCCTTCTCTGGTGTGACTGTCTTCATAGATTTATTGATTGTGCCAAGGAAGAGGCCTGCTTGTCTCTTACCAGGCATGTTGGTTACTACAGCGTTCGTGACTGTGTATGCAAGCATGTAAGTTGGTTTTAAACTGATGTATAAGTCGCAGACAAATTGTGAAGTACCTAAGTGTTGGTGAAATAACGACTCTGTTTGTAAACGAAATTTTGTAATTTGTCTGCGACATAATATATAATATTTATACCTATATAATATACTAGCTGTGCCCCGCATTGCTCCGCTCCTGTTGATCTTAGCGTGATGATATATATAAGCCTCTATAGCCTTCGACGATAAATGGGCTATCTAACACCATTTTTCAAATCGCACCTGTAGTTCCTGAGATTAGGGCGTTCAAACAAACAAATAAACTCTTCAGCTTTATAATATTAGCACAGACTAATATTAGTATAGATATATTTACTGGTAAGATAGTCTTAAATCCTAATCCATTGAAAATTTATCTAAGAGATTTATGACGGAGATAATTATTATACGTTTAGTTTTTATTCTAATTTTCTATATTTTTCGCTCTTTTTTCCTTAAATGTTATATTTTACAATATCTTTTTATCTGTTACAGGGTGGCCATAACCTATGCAAATGGCGTTGCCGTGTATTCCGTGCTGAACGTTTTCGACAGTTTCAAAATCACACTTCTTATGATAATGTCGTATTTAGAACATTATTTTTATTACACGCTTCAATGGTGCATTGTTGATTTAGTTTGGAAAAACAGGGTCGATACAGAAAAAATACATACTAATTAAAATGAAAACTAGTCAAAAATTAAGAATACTCATTTATCTGTTTTGGTAGATCGGGAAAGTGTAGAGCCTAAATAGAAATCTGCAGAAACTTGTTCATATACCAACGACAGAAATGAAGGATATTATTTTATGTTTCCCAATCATAATACAAATGTATACTTATGTTTGGGATAAATTAAGATTGTCGTTCGTTTAAAATGGATTAATTCAAATGGATAAATTCTTCAGGGCAAAAATAATTGATTGTACTGTGTTAGGTGACCCTTTAATCAGAACTACAATGTATTTAAATATGTCATTCAATACATTACAGTAGAGTATTATACATATAAGTATATGTAAACAAGATAAAATTATTATAGTCATAAATTCATTCATATCTATTACTACGTATAGAGAGGACACCACGAAAAAAATCTGTGCGACAAGCTAGCGCGGTGCGGGGTGCGCGTGGGTGGCTAGTGCGATGTTTGAGACGCTTGGCTCTAACTCTTGTTACAAATAGTGTAGTAGCGATACTCTCTCTAAATAAATTAGATAAGTTAGTACTGTGATATAATTATCTTAAGAATTATAAAAGTGTCAATATATATTATAAGGAATAGTTGAAAATCTGTATAATATTATGTAGTTTCAAATTATGATAGTACCTATATAGGTTAATATATATAATACTTTTTGTTATTATAATTATAGAACAAATTTTATTATAATTTTATAAGATTTTCCTTACTTTAACTTTTAAAATAGGTAAGTACCTAACTAGTAACTACCTAGGTTTAAAAATATTCAGAAAAAAATACCAAATACTATAAAGGAAGAGAAAAAACGTATGATCTGTAGGTAATTAAATGAGTACCTAACTGTGAATGGCCTTACAATAGTGATGTAATTGACAACTGTTAATAAAGTATTAAATTTAAAACGTGTTTTTTTATTTTATTTTTAATGATGTCAAATGAAATCTGTATTCATTATATTAAGGGTATTTCCACCAATAATGGGCGAGGGTCTGTAGCGAGGAATATGTTTGTAAATAACCAATAGTATCGCTTCAAACGATTCAAACTTCAAACTAAATGAAGCTATACAATATACATGCTCTTCAGAAGCTATAGGTTTTAGTTTGAAATCAGTACCTACCTAGACGCCTGTCCGAGTTGCTATAAGTTGTTCTGTATTTAAAAAGGCTGATACATAGTCATTGTGGATGATTATACATGGATTATACAGTGACTATGTAGTAAGTGAAGTCCCGTCTCCCCTAGTGGAGTGAGGGGCAGATATACATTATCCATACATCTGTTTCACTGATCGATTTCCTTTAAGGACAAGTAGGTGATCGGGCTTCTGTGTCCTGCCAGACCGAGAATTTTTTTTTCTTCGTCTCCACCGGGAATCGAACCCAGGACCCCTCGGTGCTACGCTCATGCGTCAACCACTGTACCAAGGAGGCGGTCTATTGACTATGTAGTAGGTACTGTCAAATATATTAAGTCGTCATTTTTCCATAAATTATCACGACTAGTAGTGCTTCATTTGACTTATGGGTTATCATTTAACCTAGTAGTTAACTATTGTTTAAATACTACCTAAATAACTTTAACAGTAAAACAAATGGATTGTTTTGTTACAACATTACGACATAGTATCTAATTTAGTTAAATTTGTTAGCAGTACTAGCTATATTAGTTATTTATTCTGTGGCAGTACTTATAGTTGTATACGTAGTATATTATTATTAGTCTGTGCTTATAGGTATGCGGTTGTAAGTTAAAAAAACATTATTGATATTTCAAATTACCTATTTTTACGAATATTATCTACTTTTTGTAAAATCTAAAAACAATAAAAAAACTGACCGCCCGCGGCTTCGAACGCGTTTTCAAAGAAAAACCCGCATAGTTCCCGTTCCCGTGGGATTTCCGGGATGAAACCTATCCTATGTGTTAATACAAGTTCCCCTATATATAATATGTGCTAAATTTAATTGTTATCTGTTCAGTAGTATTTGCGTGAAAGAGTAACAAAAACACACACGCACATCCTCACAAACACATGTAGGATGTGACTTATAGACTTATAGAAACTTAAATCTTCAGAGGAAAAAATAAAATAACAATTTATTTTTTGTCTTTATTAAAATATTTACAATATCACCGTATAAAAAATGTATTCTAATGCGTATAATATAACAATCTGCCAAATTAATAATACATTAAAATGTTACAAATCAATATATAAACAATCTTACATTAAATAGTTGAGCAAAATCACATTTATTACAAATTTGTACTAACATATACAATAACATATAATGATACTATCAAAATACTTCCCTTTATTTTTAGTCCAAATAAAATAATCCTAAGAAACTAAAATAGACAATAATTCCTTGAATTATTTTTCCTTCTAATATATTTTTGGACCCCAACTAATGTATGAAACATAAGTATCTATTAAAAAATACAAAATAAAGGCATGATTTGATATTCCAATAATAATCAGTTTAAAATGTTAAATGATTGATCTAAATGAGAATTTTAAATATTTTTACTTAATTATATTAAAACTAAAATAACACAAATAATTGTGTACACTCAACCCTACGACACCCGTAGGTACATAATATACTAAAATATATTGTTTGGAATAAGTACCTAATAGTAATTTATCAACAAAACTATAAACATGCTAGATGACACAAAAATCTCACATTCATTGATTAAACTGGGGCATTTTATTATTATTTACTGAAAACTAAAATTAATTTTCTTTTTGATAAGTATTACTATTTTCTTCAAAATTTTGTATATTATAGCGATTACCCATTTGCTATCACAATAAATTCATGGCTCAAAATTATTATTTATGACCCAAAAATAATGATAATAATTAATAAAACATGGCTACCCTGTTGTTATATATACACATTTATACCTATATTTTTTTCATTCGCCTTCTCTAAGACTCTAGTCAAAATTTCTAGTAGTAAATGTAACGAGTAAAATAAAATAGAAAGTACTCCTTTTAACCATCATTAAATATTGTATTAATATATATCACATATAAAATATTATGTATTTATTGCTACCGAGAATATTTAAATCTAAATAATTACTACTAATGACTATCCTTTCAACACTTTCGTCAACTAAAGAAAAAGGCAAGTAAATTACACTAGAATAACATTTTTATGTTTTACCTATTGGTCCCTGATCCAGAATATTTTGTCAAGATTACATAAGGTTAGTAAATTAGTATTTAGTACATATTTGTAACACAGCCTAAAATGGCAGTTAGCTGTTAAGTAAACAATTTTGAAAATATATTTGATGTCGAAAATAAATTTTTTGTGAACTTCAAATGTGGAAACTTTCCGCTTATTCTAATAGGTACGAATGTATTAAAGCTTGTCTATACAATCAGCGTATTATGATCGCAAGGATGAGTTTTTGTAAAATAAAAAGTGATTTTGAATAAATAAAGTTTAACATGAAGTAAGTACCCATCTTATTATCCCAGATTGGAAAACAAACTGAATTCAAAGACGCGTTTTCGAACAATAACAACTACTTAACCACTTGAAAGCGTCTCTGATTAACTCTTTTACAGTTTTTTCCCTGTATTTTAGCATTTTATTCATTGGAACTGACCGAAACGCTAGCCAGAACATCTCCAGAAGTTGCGAAACCTATACAAATGAATCAAAGACTCATCCTAACGATAATTTCGATAATCTATCGGACAGCATTAAGTTTCCACTTGAGCAGGAAGAAAGCGACAGTCCTCAAGAGGAACAGAGTGACGGTCAGCACGAGGACATCCCACCAGAACATATTGGGATTCATGGCTATGTCTTTCAGGAACACTTTGGGGTGCCTGAAAAATAATAATTCATTAATTTAATTAAAATTTTGTTAAAAGAACATTAGGTTATCCTTATAGGATGGAGGTCACATAATTTATATTCCCGTCAGGCCTTTTCTACTCTTTTTTTCTTTCTATTCCTACTAGTTGGTACAAATAATATCACTATAGTATACTACACTTATAGTATCTATATGAATTTTCATTCAAAGATTTCTATTTAAGTAACAAAACAAATTGCATAGAAGGGTCAACCTACATCTTTTTATTGTAACGGCATGGTACGTAGGTAGGTATTCTGTTTAAATTTAGTACTAAATCAGATTAGGGAAAATAAGGCTTTGAACGATATGCAGTTCAATAGAATCAAATGTACAAAGGGATTCCCTTTGTACGTTTTAATCTTTTGAATACCATGTCCTGTTTTCACAGAACAGTGAAAAATATATTTCCTTTAGTTCAAACATATTATCTAAAACTAGCGGTCCGTCCCGGCTTCGCCCGTGGTACCTACATGTTTAAACTATCCTATCTCTCAAGTTGGATCGAACTGCACATGGTGTGCAAAATTATTATCGGTTAAGTGGTTTAGGAGTCCATTGAGGACAAACTTTGTGACACGAGATTTATATATATTAAGATGAGCTCAAATAAGGCTAGGATATTTTCTAACCAAAAACAAAAAATACTCACTTATAATGGCAATAAAGTGCTTGGTTGCACTCCAAGGTAGGTCTATCCAGCCCATAGATAGCTCCTATATACCCTTCTAGCCCATACCGTAAGTACGATACATAAGAACCCCAGTATAAGTATGGTGGGAGATCACGAAGTCGTACACCGAAACCAGAAAACATCATCATTGGCACAGAGAGCGTTGGACCCAGGAAGGTGCCGTTCTGGAAATAAATTATTGCTTTCATAAAAAATAGTCGGTTTACGAATGTCAATATAACACACCATTACCAAAGGGAGATGATGTGTTACGAGCAAAAAGGCCTAGACTGATCGTGGCTTTTAAGCTTATTCCACTCGTGCTTGTGCATACTCGGAAGAGAACCTGTTTATATAAGGGCAACCAAACATTTGCTCTAAGCCACTTTTAAAATGAAAGGAATAAAGACATTTTTCTCAACGGGAATAAAGGACTAAACTGGGAGGAGTAGAAGAAGAAACGGTCGTCTGACTCTTCTACTCATAGTAAAAAACAGTAGAATTAGTATGCTAATATATGATCGTCGATCTTCTGTAGCAGTATGGTAGTTGGTACTTTTACCATTGCGAGCTGTTCCATTTCGTGCCAAAGCGTGCTCGACTCCCACAATATAAGAAATGTGACAATGAGCCATGAGCCATTTTTCGTAAGTTGGCGCGTCGTTCATCGATTTATAAGACGTCTTTTGGTACGTTGGTGCGGCATTCATCAATTTATAAGACATCACCTCATACAGGTAAATTAGCTTGGAGAAATTTTTGCATATGTAGTGGTGTGTATATTACTCAGATCTTATAGCGCGTTTCCACTATATCGTTCTGGCCTATACAAAAATGTTTCGATATCCTAACATTACTATTTAATTTTATACTTATTCCGAGCAACACTTTTGTTTTCAATAAAAACAAGTTTTTATTTGAAAGAAAATGGTTTTGACTTTATAAAAAAAAATATATCATTCAATTTTACGTCCTTGAGCAAACGACAAGGCGACTACCGTGAAACAATAAAATATCGTGTCCATAATAATTTGTTTCATAATTAATATTTGACCATAATAATTACGAAACAAAACAAATAAATAAATCGTCACTTGATAGTGGAAAGTGGAAACACGCACAAAACCAGAATAAACCAGTTTACGTTGTCCGCAGGTGCCACGTGCAGTCGTTTGGTACCGTTAGAACATAAAGCACATTTCATTCAAAAATTATAATTATTATGTACGTAGTTTAATTGATAAATTTTGTATTTGTTGATTGTTGTTATTATTTGTTATTATTGTTATAATATTTGTTGAAGTGAATTACATGTCCCGCAGCCGGAGGCCCCAAATGAAAACTCAGATGTACTTAAAAACTACATTTAATAGCTAAAATGAGACTTTTACACCCATGTCTGCACGATGCAGACCGGAGTTAAAGAATGAATTTATACAGTTTAATAATTATAAAGACGTAAGCTTGGATGCTAACTAAGGGAAATCGCATCCACATTCTATTCCCGTGCGAACGGCGTATTCAGCAGTTTTGTATGAAGGCAGGGCCATAACTAGTGTTTAATTTGTGTGTAACTTTATATTGTTAATTCAATATGGCTCCAGTGTTAAAACATGGTCGAGGCAAGCCTTTGACTTCTCAAACTAAAGAATTAAACTTTAAATGTCGTTTCTTTTTCAGGTTAGTAAATTTTTCATTTTAGTAACATTGTTAATGTAAAAGTTATATGTATGTTAAATGTGCAAATATTAAAATAAAGTCTCATCTTTTTCAGAGGAGAAACACATATAGTTTAATTTAAAATCCCTTATATATACAGGGTTACTTGTAAAACACCGGCAACCTCGCAGGACAAGATAGCTAACATCATAAGTAACAACATTTCGACTTTTGATAATTTGTTAGATTTTATTTTCATACAAAAATAAATATTCATTTAATTTTCCGTCTGAATATTATAAACTCTACGCCTCCCAAAAATTACGTAAACAAAAAGCGAACGAGAGGGGGAAGGGGGCGTCGCGTCGTCCATCCGATAATTAATAGAACATAGACTTACAAATGTAAGGAGAGTACAATAAAAGTTTAAAAAATCATTTAAAAATAATTTATTGCGTTATGCCAAAAGTCGTAGAATAAATGTTGTTACTTATGATGTTAGCTATCTTGTCCTGCGAGGTTGCTGGTGTTTTACAAGTAACCCTGTATAAAATAAAAACTAAAAATAAAATGTTGTTTTATTTTATTTGCTGACCATACACTACTACAAACGCAAAAATTTCTCCAAGCTAATTTACCTGTACCTAACAATAAAAAAAAGACGGGTTGCACTCCGGGAGTCCCGGCAGAAGTGAAAACTTAATTGTCTTACGCATGGAATATAAGGGCTAAAAAAAATCCGTCTTACGCTTTTTCGATCAGGCCACGTGTCCTGACGCGAGTTTAAGATTTTATACCCAACGCCGCTAAGTTTTCACTTCAATACTCACAACAACATTAAGCACGGCGCCGACCATCAATCCGAAGCTCTGCGCCACGAGTACTGTGTACAGCGAGATCGTGAAGAACATCGCGAACCGCGCCGGGTCCAGCGGCTGGGACGACATCGTGTATACTATCACGCTGAACACGAAGCAGGATACTATCTGTAAGGTATTACATGTTTTATAAATATACATCTTAATCTTAATCTTAATATATTATAAAGGCGAAAGTTTGTATGGATGTATGGATGTATGGATGTTTGTTACTCTTTCACGTAAAAACTACTGGACCGATTACAATGAAATTTAGCACACATATAGAGGGTAACTTTGATTTAACACATAGGATAGGTTTATCCCGGAAATCCCACGGGAACAGGAACTATGCGGGTTTTCCTTTGAACACGCGAGCGAAGCCGCGGGCGGAATTCTAGTTTTTAAATAATATACTTAAATCAATCGATACGTTATCGTAATAATTTAAATAATGTTTCATATTATTTGAGAATGTTTTGAATTATCTCAATAGATGGCGCGAGGTGTCCCTTAGAAACATAAAACTGAGAGAGTAGAATAAATTCTATTGCTCTGGCGGGATCGCGGGTGGCTGAGTTGGTCAGGCGTCACCCCCGAAATGGCAGAAGGCGCGGGTTCGAATCGCCGCCTCGCGATAGAATTTTTTCTATTCTTTAAAAATTTCGTTTATAATGCCATAAAACGAATATATCAAATTCAAGATAAATGTTTATGAAAACTATCTGAAAGAAATATCTATACTTAATGACAACTCTATCATAAAAACCCACACCGACCCTTTTAGAGAACTTGAATCGCGTCACGTAGGTATGCGCGTAACCATTAATCGAAAATTGAAAAAAAAAACTATTTAAGTAGGTAGTATTTACTTACTGATATCGGTAAATCCACGATTGTAACGGAGATGTAATAAGATCCCAATGAGTACCATCTGTTGAAGTGTTCCTTGAGTAAAATTGACATTTCTGATGGAACTGAAGTGCAAAACATAAAAAAAATTGTTATATAAGTACTAGATTAATTACGTTTCAATGAAGTTAAAATGAATTAATAAAAAACTAGCCGTATTGCAAAAAAAAATATTCTTATGATTGCTTGTGTATATCTAAATTAACAAATAAAATCAAATAGCGCAAAATCATCCGAAAATTAAAAAAAAAACCTTACCTTAAAACAAATAAAAGGTAAAAATAAAATAAATACTCACAAGTAAGAATAGTAAGCATCATAGGTGACATCATATGGTGCATCAAAATGGCGAACAATAAATTATAATTATCCAAAACCCGAGATCCTTCGTTGCCGGCGTTGATAAATAATGTTCCCAACATAATTCCGACCACTACGTTTACCATAAAACGTAGATATGTTAGAGTCTGGAAGAAAAATAATATATTTCTATTTTTCTACTAACACTACTTTTACTACCTAGTTCTCCTACTACTACTACTAATCTACTACTACTAAAATAACAAAAAATATGATTTTTAGGTATGTTTCCAATATACATGAATCCAAGGAAGATATTATCAAGAAAGAATCTTTTATATTACTGCTACATCTAAGTTCTACAGACTACTATTACTACATTATAACAACAACTATATACTGATACGTATTGTATCATCTTTTAGTGTTTCTTCTATCATTGATTTCGTATTTTATAGAATATTTTTTTAATAACGCCGGTGGAAGCCGTCAACGGAGAGAAAGAAAAAACATTGTTGTTTTTGATCTTCAAGTTAGTGAAAATCTAATCTTATAAAAGAGCTGCGTTCTGATGGTACTGAGCTATCCATTTACACACACTGAACTGCAACATAAATCATCAATAAAAAAATTGGTTGTCTGTAAAGTCGGTTTACTGACGATAGTTGAACGTGACAACGTCTTAAGGCCGATTGTGCTTCTTTATCGCTCGTTCCGCGCTCTCGCTTGCACTTCAAGCCTTACGGAACGCCTCAGAGCGAGGTAACGCCGCATGAGTCATGTTTTTTCGTGCGTGCTTCTGGCTCTATCGAATTATAAGACGTTGTCACGTCAAAGTGTCTTTATAATACTCACAGTATCCCGCTTAGCCTTCATAAAACCTCTCTTAATAAGTACAGATCTTTGGTTAGCCTGCGACGTCTCTTCAGCGCCACAGCTTGCATCCAATTCCTTCATAGCACTAAGTGGATATATCCTCCTAAGGTTCTCCATAGTTGGTATCGAATCTGGATCCTCGAACCAATTGTGTGCTTTGCCATTTTCAGCTTTATTTGTTAGGATTTCTATTTTGTCATCTCCATACTCGCCTGATGCTAATTCAATTACTGAAATTGAAAGAGTGTTGTTAGTATTTTTCGGTATTAACGTTAGGAAAAGGAATTTAATCATAAGATATGTATAGTACAGGCAAATAGGATTTAAAAGTTCCTTTTTTGCTTATTACAGGGGTCTGAAAAATGTAAAATGGACTCTACATCTTGTTAAATAATATTCATTAATTCAAAATGTCAAAATTATAAGACAAAACTGCCCAAACCAAGTTTCAAAAATAGTAACCGAGAATTTGTACCCAAATTACTTACCATAATCAGCAGGATTGTGATACAACGGGCAAGGTACACCAGCTTCCTCGAGATACGGTACTAAATTCTTCGTAGTGCCCTGGTACAGGCAGTGGCCAGCAGCCAACACATACACATGGTCGAATAGAGCGAATAGAGAGGCAGAAGGTTGGTGCACTGTACATACTATAGTCCTGCCTTGTTGAGCAAGGTTCTGGCATAGCTGTACTACTTGCGAACAGGAAGAACTGTCCAGACCTCTGAAAACGAATAATCTTTACTAATATTATAAATGCGAAAGTAACTCTGTCTGTCTGTCTGTTACTCAATCACGCCTAAACTACAGAACCAATTTTCATGAAATTTGGTATGGAGATATTTTGATAACCAAGAAAGGACATAGGCTACTTTTTACCCCGGGTAATAGGATAGGTTTTTATCCCGGAAATCCCATGGTAACGGGAACTATGCGGGGTTTTCTTTGACTGCGCGGGCGAAGCTGCGGGTGGAAAGCTAGTAAGTAATTATTATAACTTTATAAGTGGCAGATTTCAAAGCTTAACAAGCTTGAAACTAGATGGCGCTGTAGGAGACGTAAACAGCGTTAAGAAATATTAATTTGCTATAATTTATTGTCTTATGCGCTGACATCTGTATTGAGCATTAAGTATATTGTTGCAATATACAAGCTCATTAATAAGTAAGTATAGACTATAGTAATTTTTCCTAATAGCAACAATTGTCTGACTCTGTACTACCTTCAAGACTTCTAGTAATTATTATTGCGAGTACACAAACATTAATTATGATCATAGATTAAACTAAACAAAAAAATTATAATTCATTCTATTTTAAAAAACAAATGTATTAGGTACTTGTACAAATATTTAAGTTACATAAAATTAATAATATACTCACGTAGTTGGTTCATCCAAGAACATGACTAGGGGGTTGTTGATGAGTTCCAAAGCGATGGACAATCTCTTCCGTTGACCTCCTGAGAGTTGTGATCCCCTGGTATTCATGTGTTCGTATAGACCCAGGTTTGTGAGAATGTCTTCTATCTGAAAATGGCGGAAATCACTTTAAATAATGATAAAGGTAAATGAAATAATTGGGGAATGACATATTATATATTTTTTGTACTCAAACTTAATAATCGAGATATTTATTATAAATAAATAAAATAAAGAAGCAAAGTTTAATGATGTGTTTCATTTTTAAACCAGAAAATATATTTACAAAACAAAAGTAGACTTAAAAACTAATTTAAATTTGATAAGCTTAGGAATTTTTAACTACAAAACAAAAACATTATTTGCAACAATATTAATTACGTAGGTAGGTACATAATAAGTACAATCAAGAAGTTTTTTCTTCATCATTCGCACGACAAACAGTCATTTATCATTTTAATTGCCATTAAAACGTCTGATTTTTGAAGTGAAACTTCTTTATCGGGGTTGGAAAAAAAATTAGTTTAACATTTTTGTTGTTGACATTTTTCCGTTTCGCGAAATCTTTTTCTATCCCTACCACGCGTGATTCAACGTATTTCTAACGAACGTCATAAAGAAGTTTCACTTCTTACGTGTGTAGAATATACTTAATACCATAATAATTAACCATGGCTGGTTATTGCGATCATAATATGATTTTGCCAGTCAGTTCAATTCAACGATTAATCTATCTGGAAATAAGAGGTCATAATACGGCCCGTGATCCCATAAGTTTTCGCTTGTTTTATGGAAACCAAATGGTTGATAAACATACAAATAGATTATTAATACTTACAACTTCACCCTTTTCGTATTTGTCTAGTTTTGTGGGTAGTTTCAGATCAGCCGCGAGAGCCATGTTCTCTCCCACTGTTAGTAAGCCCTGGAGTCTGTCATCTTGTTGGATGTAGCACGACATTTTCTTGAAACGTTCTGAAAAAATAAATTATTCTTATTATAAATTTAAGTAGGTATTAAAGACGAAAAGTTTAAAATAAAACATATTTTTTAAAAAGGCATTTCGCTGCTCTGTCTGTATGTTCGCAAACTACATGGATGAGATGATGTACCATTTGTTAGGTTTTAGACAACGCGGACAAATCGGGCTAGTTAATTATATAATCCAATACCAATAGATTATACTTTATAGATTGCATGTCTATCTATATCTATATAAAACTAGCGGTCCGCCCCGGCTTCGCCCGTGGTACATATTTACGTTTTCTCTACATAAAAACCATCCTCGTACTTCAAGGAATATAATAAAAAAAGAATTATCGAAATTGGTTCAGCCGTTCTCGAGTTATGCGCTTACCAACACATTTTGCGATTCATTTTTATATATAAGAAGATAAGACTATATATAAAACTCAAAGGTGACTGATATAGTGATCTATCAACGCACAGCCCAAACCACTGGACGTATCGGGCTGAAATTTGGCATACAGGTAGATGTTAGTACGTAGGCATCTGCTAAGAAAGGATATCCCAAAATTCTTGCGAGAACGGGGATGCACGTACAAAGTCGTGGGCGGAAGCTAGGTCATTTTCATTATAAAACTATTTCATCAATTACCTAGTTACTATTTTACTTATCTGACAAAAACAACGCTTACGTATTGTTTTTGTTTTTGTTTTTCCGTAGCAGTAGGTATATGATGTTATGCAATCTAATTCTTAGCCTAATGGCTATTTGTTAATTTGTTAAATAATTTTAAAAAATTAACGAATGTCGAATACGTACAATTTGCATGAACAACAATTTAAACAAAGAACCAAATCTATTAAGTAAATACTAACTCATAATTCTTCCTCTGCCATTAATAAAGATGGCGCCACCAACGCCAGATATCCGATATCCAGAGAGGACATCCAGTAAAGTGGACTTGCCAGCTCCCGACGGGCCCATAATGGCAATGAGCTGGCGGGGACGGAGCCTGCCATTCACATTGTGTAGGATTTGCTTTGTACCTGGAAAGATAGGAAAACGAATAAGAAATATATTGATATAACCATGACATAACGTTGTTATTATATTGGCTAGACAGAAATGTCTGTCTATATTGCTCCTTGGTAAGTTGGTTCTGTATATAACGTTTAAACAGGGTGACTGGTAAGACGTCAGACGAATTTTGACAGGAGCTTCTTCTCATGAAACTGAACAACTTTTGTTCTACAACTTTGCTGAATTTGTAGAAAAAAAATTGGACTTTGTATGGAAATGGGTCAGCTGATTAACGAAGTTTCCTTTAATTTTTTTTTTTATAGGTTTGTGTAAATTTGTTGCATGACATTTGCATTCAGACATTGACTTTAATTGAACACAAAAACAAAATTGTTGTGGCGTGCCCTGACTGAGGCCTATGTCCAGCGAGTGGACAAGTGTAGGCTGACAATGATGATGATGAACACAAAAATAAGAAAAAAAAATAGACTTGAATGGTTTTATAAATTTTTCCATAACATAATATATAATGTGCCCAGTGCATAGAATTAGTAGGAACACTTTATATAAAACTTCAAAATTAAAATGGCTCTTTAAACATGTCGTCTAATCAATCAATTTAATAATGAACAACATAATAAACGTACAATTTCGTAATTCATTGTCAAAAACAGTTACGCAAATTATTCACCAAATGCGAATATGTTCATGTCCGGTCCAATTAAAGTTAACTCAAATATTATAATAATGATAAAGCTAATTCCCACCGATATAATGTTTACAAAATGTTCAAAGTACAATAATTCATATCTCGTTTTGGTTCGAAGTCCATTCGCGAATGACAAACAGTTATTATTCTGAAAAATACCTAAGTATAGGCATTGAGTTAAAGTATAGGCTATATTTTTACATTTATCTAAATACTGAATAGGTTTTAAAGGTATTAACAATAGAAATATGTATTATTAAACGAATGAACCCGGATAGTGATGATAATAAAATCCAAAATATTGTGAAATAAACTCAACTTTTTTGTACATACATTGCACCTAAATGAGATTGTTGTGTTGTTATTCTAAAAAATTACGTGTTATTTTTTATGTTGTCAGAGAACGGAATGATAAATATCTACTTCTTAATCCTAATTGACTATTTTATGACTACATATTAAATACATATTAAGATTGGTATTTTCAAATATTGTTTCAATCAATAATAGGTTCTTAATAGTCCCTATTAATTATTGAACATTTATTAATATATTCTTATCAAGAATCTGAGGGTGACATTTTGATTTGTGGTATTGCAATTATTATTATTATCTATATATTAGCCGACTAAGAATTTCCGGTATCTATTCGAACTTTATAACCTTTCGCACGTCATGAACATTTTATCATCACGAAAAGTCAATATAATGATACATTATTATTATTTATTCAAATATTATGATCGTGTAAATATAAGTCTACAATGGTATAAAATATAAATATGATAATTGATATCAATTTTATTGTTTACTGTTTCTACGGCACAGATTCAGTCTGATTTGGTGCTGGAATCATTTTGTTGTAGTTTTCAAGTTTATGAACTAATATATTTTAGTAGATTTGTTGTTGTTATGTATAAAATGAGTTCTTTTTCATTTTGAAAATCGAAACCAAAAGGTATAATTAATTCCCGCGAGAATTAAAAATAATGAGTGAGACCTACATAATATCTATATCAATTTTTGATCACTAAGTATTTTTTAAATGCATTGGGTACATGTATATTGTATATTATATAATATGTATTCATTTTTGTTTTACGAATGTTAAAGAATTTACAAAACATGGACTTAATTCTTATTAAACATATTTTAGCGTTCAACCATAGGACACGTTTAAACCTCACGTTAAACCACGACTTAGTCTCGGTTTAATCGTCTATTTAAGTTTTAAAATTATTAGCATAGATATATTGCTATCTACTTCTTTAATTATCTAATCTATATTATAAAGGCGAAAGTTTGTAAGGATGTATGGATGTATGGATGTTTGTTACTCTTTCACGTAAAAACTACTGAACTGGTTACAATGAAATTTAGCACACATATAGAGGGTAACTTGGATTAACACATAGGATAGTTTTTATCCCGGAAATCCCACGGGAACGGGAACCATGCGGGTTTTCCTTTGCAAACGCGGGCGAAGCCGCGGGCGGAAATCTAGTATGTATATACTTAGATTTCACTGCATTTAGATTACGCAATTGTTTATATCAATACGTTAATTATATTAATTTATGTGTATTAGCAACCAAGGATAAACAATACAATTTTGTTTGCGTACAAGTTGTTTTTAAATGGATATAAGGATAAAGTTTATTTATCTCAAAAAGCGTTGTCTTTATCATCGCGATATAGCATTTCCGTGTATTTGATATATGAGTTCCATTAATTAAAATTTAAAACTTATATTATAGGCATTTAAAACTTGTGTTAGTATTGAGGCCGACTACGCAGATACAATGTGTATATATGTATTAAGATAGATGTATAGGTTCATATATATTATTATGTTCATATATTTTTTTTTTTGTTGTTCTATTTTCCTCCCCTTAATTATTACATAAAAAGAAAAACCAAGGAAGATTAAAAGTCTGGCCAAACACCACCTGACTGTCTCCTGATTAAGGTCAGGTAGGCCCTTTGCTTGCTTACCCATAAAAATTTCAAAATAATAAAATAAATGATGATTCAAATATTTAAATCTTGTAATCTATAATATTGTGAAATATTATAGGAAAATGCGGTGTTTCTATTTTCTACATGAATGCATTACAGCACTATTAGGTATGTGATGTGTAATAATAACCTAAATTTAACATTTTTCAGTAAAAATTATCACATTTATGCAAAACAATTATTGATTACTTGCTATTTATTTTGGCATGAGCGTGTTTGGTAATAGCATGTTTGCATACTTTGTGAAATAAATAATTTACCATTTAAGGAAAAATAGATACGTCCACTTTAACTGAAACAGTTGAATTATAACGAAAAAACTAAAAACGGACATACTTATTAGACATGGCATTTATAATAACAAAATGGTTCGCGATAAAAAAAAAAAACATACATCACATTAAAAGCGTCTAGACGGGACGTGATATAAATCAAGAAAAATACCTACAAAAAATAATAGCTACAAAAAATTTAATTCACAGATATGAGATATTTTATAATATATGAATACCTGGTACATTTACATTATGCATTATAGAAATACATTGACGTTAATTTATTATGTATGTTAATACCTAATTAACATTAAATAGTTGGCTTTATCTGCATACGATGAGATTTTTGTCTTATGAATGTTGATGACTTTAATTTTAATATTTTAAACAGTCAAAAGTCATTCAGGACTATTCTTTTTATGGATCCAACCAAAAGTGGGAGTATTTTTTTACTCTTATTTTCACAAAATGGATAAAGACGAGCCTAGAACACGAGAACAAGAGCTTAGAACACATCCCAATTTCTGAGATTAGCGCGGACAAACAACATAAACTCTTCAGCCTTATAATATTATTGTTCACCCAGTGTTCACCCACATCAATGTGATTACCACTATCAAGGCAATGCGAAACTCCTTGCTGATACTGAGAATTTACATACAAAAGAGCGATTAACAAAATAGATCTCACAACTGAAGGCTAACATATCAAAGGTTCCTCAGTTGATATACGACGGTTAATTAGGCAGGTCCACACAGAGCGGGTAGTCTCGCGAGGCAATTGCTGTACAAGACTGCTCGATCTGTGTTGACGTGGCGTGTCCGAAGAAAGTTCCCGTGCCGCTATTTTCCTCGGAGGAGTCGCGTGCACGGAGCTTCGCGTGGAAAATACGGCTGCTCGAATGTCAACTGACTACTGAGGAACATATTTTGATGCTGTCAGCCGTCATTTTTGAGCTCTATAATATAGAGCTTTCCTCGGCCGATCTATGTTCACACAGATTGAGCAGTCTCAGTCAGCTATCGCTTAGCGAGGTTGATCGCTCTGTGTCGCCTAATAAACTGTCGAATGTCAACTGAGGAACCTTTGATGTGTCAGCTTGCTGTTGAGAGATCTATGAAATATGTTAGTGGCTCTTTTGTACTGACCGAGCACAGCTTCGCGAGTTTGCTCGCTCTGTGTGGATCCGCCTAATTAACAAATAAAGTAGACTTTAATCGCCTGACCTACATCCACCCACACTTATACTGATAAAATAATTTGCTTATACAATGCTTTGTTCAAACGTGTTGCTAGCTAGAGTATTTATTAATAAATCAGTAGATAATTTCGGGCCACTGTTGAGCCTTGTAAGGGATGTTAAAGTTTAGGTGGTATATTAAAATTATTATTTTTTTATTATACAAGAAAACGATTTTTATAGGTACGTCTAATTTATAAATTCAGTTTCGCAATCGGATATTACCAATGAAGATGTTTATATAACCGTAACAGAAACTATGGGATATCCGAAATAAAATACGATTTATTTAATTACGCGTATTTTTTTATAATATTTATTGTCATAACATTATCTAGTTACTAGCAATGCCCTGCGGTTTTGCCCGCATAGATAGCGATATCGTTACAGTGAAAAGTCTACTATAGGTCGGACTATAGGTCGGACTATAGGTTTAATTTTTAATCACATGAAAATCACCTTTACCCCGTCCCGCACTACGGCCTTTTTTTTTTGTTTTAGTGGGGAAATCTTTCATAGATACCCACGGCCTCCGGGGGAGGGGCCGTGGGTTATGTCGGATTCCTACCGACCAAAACCCCACTGTGTTCCGTCAAGACGCATATTGGTAGAATTCCTCCGTGACCCCCGCACTACGGCCTGCTCGATGGTCCGGGAGCCAGCAGCAGATTTTATGACCAAGTTCCTCTCAAGCGGTAATTAGTAAAATGCATCAAAGTATAGTATTATGAAGCCTCGTGAACGTTAGCTGGAGCTCGGTTGGGGGGAAGAGCGGTTGTAGCCTCCCGTATCAGCTGACGGTTTTTCCACCAAGATACAGCCAGCTGACATATATATTTATCCACAGTTACATATAAGCTATCATCAGGTAAATTTTTGTTTGAGAGGAAATAACGGAAAATAAATTTTTCTTTAAATTTAACTTTCATGTTCGAGACACCAGCTGACGTATAATACACCATGTTGTAACCAGCTGACAATTTTTTTTCGTTGAGATATTGGGTTAGCTACAATTTGACAAATTTTTTGCTGAGAGGAAATGAATGAATGAATGTATTTTTTTTCCTATGTGCGTCGTGCGAGGCTACAACCGCTCACCCCCCCAACCGAGCGCCAGCTGACGTTCACGAGGCTTTATAATACTATACTCTCATGCGTCTGACGAATTATCTCTTGAGAGGAAATAGTTAACCAAATTTGCACCTGGCTCCCTAACCAACAGTATACCTACTATTTTCTGTAGATTGACACTTTTAAAAATTCGTTATATCTTTTGAATGGAATATCCAATTCTTTTCATTTAAAAAGTATTTTGCTGGTATTGAAACAGTCTACTGTCTATAATAAAAATTTAATGGGATAAGGATTCATATATTATGTGTATGGATAACATGGTTTGATTACTGTCGGCACTTCTATTTACTTTGAAAACGTAAAAAAGTTGTTGTAGTAACATAACTACTGAAGATGGACATATGGTATCGCGGACTTTCTTGTAGATATTGATCCATTCTATAATACCGTAGAACATTTTTTTGTTCTATCTTCAATAGATTCCGCAGCGCACGCGATGACAGAAGTTTTATTGAGGATTTTTTTACACCTTGGGTTACATTATTGCATTTTTGGTAAGGATCTCTAATTTTTTTGAAAATGCAATATAGCCTATGTTGCTCAGTAAAGATGCAGCTTTCTAATGGTGAAAGAATTTTTGAAATCGGTCCAGTAGTTTATGCGTGAAAACCATACATACATCAAACATACATACTTACAAACTTTTCCTCTTTATAATATTAGTATAGATAAAATAAATATAAAATAAAATATGCTTCCGTATATTTTTATTTTTTAATCATGTTCGATGACATTATATTAATTATAATTATTATTCTATCGTTAAAATAATTCGTAGAAAAGTAAAAAAAACGAAAACTCGGTATTTAAATTTTAAGAGTTTAGAGGTCATGGATTAAGAATAATAATTATTGCAGTATGTAAAACCTTCGTATTATATTATCTGTGGTAATACCACAGGTAATACTATGATAATATATTACATTTTTGATTAACTTAATAAAACTCATAAATCAGAAATTGTGGGTATTGCAATGACAACATCATTATTACGTGAGATTTTTTAATGCATAAAACGAGCGTTCCTTACTGTATAATAATAAAAGTAGTTTGGAAAATCCAAAAGTGCACGCCTCATAATTTTTTTTTAATAATTAAGTATTTATTAATTATTATTTTTGTTTATTTAATAACAATTAAACCACATCGAATCAGACCCTGAAAAATGAAAGGGTTCTATTCCTGAGCATACTCAAGCGTAAGAGAAAAAAAAAAGACTCGATTAGTAAAGTATTTCGGTCGCTATCGTGTTAACAAGAAAAAGGATCCGCACATACAGACACACGGACGTCCAAGACAGAACTTTTTTAAACTGTTTTTTAACTAGTTTAAATAACAAAAATGACATCAAAAATATCATGAACGTTAAAAATAGTGTTTTTTCTTAATATGTGTGTGTATGTATTATCTTACAAGTGCAATGTATGATACATAAATGGTTTGAAAAATCAGATGTTTTGCGCGAAGTGACAGTAGTACCCACCTCAACGCTTCGCTTATGAGGCGTGCAATATGAACATAAAATTTCAGTAAAGGCAGTGCCGGATTAAGCCAGCGCGGGGCCTGTAGCAAATTCTGTCAAGAGGCCCTTCGTTTGCTATAGTTTCTCAAGTTAAAGGGTATTAAATAAAACAAAACTATTACAAATAAACTTTTCTGCATTTAATATGGGCAAATTTAGAGATAACACTTTCACTATCGACTTCTTTAAGCAAATTATACTCTATATTCATTCTTAAACTCGTTTTTAAAGTTGAAAAAGAACGTTCGCCACTGCAGTTAGTGATCATGAGAGACAAGTAAATGCGCAAGGCAATTTCTACGTTTGAGAAACACGATTCTAAGGAATTATTTCATAAAAGTTTATAAAATTGCAGTTCCAGAGACTCTTGTTTCTTGCTATCAATAACAGTAATAGCCATATCTGTTTTCAGCAGTTCAGCGATTTTAATATAAATATTTGTATATGATAATTTTTTATAATATTGTAAAAATTCTTTTGTTACATAAACGATAAATTTTTAATTAAATAAATTACATAAAAAAAATGTTTCAAAATTACAATGATTACCTATATAAATCCAACAGCACTACCTCGAAGATCTTTTAAACATTTTACCGTTTTACTCATAAAAATGGCAAATTCATTTTCAAATTACTGGCAGCATACGTCATACGTTGAAGTTTTGTATTCCTTCGTATATGTAAAATTATTATTTGTACCTATACAAAATTAAATAAGCCAAATAATCTACAGAGAACCTGTAAAACGATGTTTTATCTTTTTGTTTGTTTTCGGGAACAAATTTTACAGCGTTTTAATATCACAAGACAGCATTTTTTTTACTAAAATAGCAAACCCCTTTTGACGTATTGCATGACACTATAATCGCTATAGCACTGGCGGAGGTTCCTTCGTATTCGTTTTTGATTTCGTATTTTCTTTGATAAGGGCGATGGATGATTGTCATGCTCCATCTGCCTTTTATTTTGTAATCTAAGGTTTGATAGTCGATAGAATCCTATTTTATTTGATCGGGTTGTTACGACTAGCTCGTTCGATGACAATATCAGGGGATTCCCCTGTTAGTTTTGCCGTGCTACCAACTTGCGTGTAGCGCAGTGCAAGCAGTACAACACAACTTTTGGTGTAGCCAGCGCTCAATTGTAGAAACGTGGTAAAATTTTAAATTATTGTTGTAGATTTTGATACCCACGTTTCTCGTGGTAGGTACGTGTATTTTTTTTACGGTACGTGTATTATAAATTGATATTTTTTTACGGTCAGACAGAGACAGGTATTAGACCGCGGGGCCCCCCGAGTCGCGGGGCCCGTAGCATTTGCTACTCTTGCTACGTGGCTAATCCGGCACTGAGTAAAGGTTATTAAAAGCTAAAACTGTACCGAATTGAATGGATTGTTTGTTTGTAATGTTAGGTTAGTAGGTACTAACTCGAGTAGTGTTCAAGTTACATAACTAAAAAAGTAATTCACGGATTTTATAAAACATTTTTCATTAGAAAACTATATTTATATTAATTATTATACTACTTACTACTTATTATAAATTATTATTACCAAGTGGCATACATATTTTTGAAGCGAAACCTCTTTATGCGCTCTGAGAGTAAAATTTCAAGGTCATACCGTAACGGCAATACAATACCGTCACGTTATGGAATACGGCGACAATTTTTGTATCTTTGAATCTTGCCAAAGAAGTTCCACTTCTGACACGTGTGCTCGGCACACACACTCTTTTTATCGTAGCAGCCTGAGCAGTGAACGAAGCCAGTACAAGCGGTTCGAATAAAATTACAAGTCACATAAACATTATACATACAGGAAATATCGATTACCGTCTCATTTCTCAAGCAATAAACAAACGAAACCTAACCTTGTAAATGCTTTGCATAATTGTTACGGAACTTTTATACTGACTTCCTCAATTTTTACATACGACCAAATGTTGTTGGATGACTGTTTCTTTGTTGTATAATTTCTGTGATTCATGTTCATTATAATAATGGATACGTTTTGGCGCTAGAATTCGTGATGCAAATACATAATACATAGTTATGTGCATAATGCACAAATGCGATAAATAATAAATAACACAAAGATTTGAGTAGGTACCTGTAAGTTTAGGAATAACATGAAAATATTGATAAGCTTAAGTTCAATTTATAATACATACATGGTTAACTATTTGTAATAAACACATGAGAAATATTGAAAAAAATATCGATGTAGGTTGGAGTTTTGCAAGAAAACATGAATATTTTATATATTTTATTCATCGTAAGAATTGTCAGTAACATTACTAAAGGTTTATATCACAATTATTAGATTCTTTTAGTCAAGGTTAATTGGTTACCTACATACACTCGACGCACATAATTAAATATTATTTTATGGGTATTTTATAATTTATATCCAAACATAACATCGTAAATGCCACTTGATAATGTGCAAATTGTATCAAGTGATGTCAGGCGGGTACCTAAAAAACAAAGTATTAAATTATATACCATAAACTAAGCCATAAACACATATTATAAGAAATCTTTTTGTTACTAACATTTAATTTAAGTGCAGTTGCTTATATAAACTGTTGCTTGAAAACACAACGTAATTTTTAAACGCATTTTGCGTTCGTACTTCGTATACTATCACAGTCCAGTGTAACAGAAAAACATACAAAATTATCATACTGTTTACCAAATAGTCAAATACATGCCGAATGAAAGTTTCGCAACCTATATCCGACTATCAGCTGTGATGACGTCACGCGTTCACTGACACTGATAAGTTCGCGCTATTTGTGACCAATCGGCATACGTCATACACACGTGCTCTTTGTCTGTACTACGGGCAAGGACCTCTGCGCCATTTGGCACATACTCTATGTTGTCTAATGTCTATAGTACGTGTTTGGTAATTCATGAAAATGTGGGAGCGATTTTGTTTACATTATTATAATAAATCGCAATGTTTTAATAAACATCTCTAATTTGCTTATTAAGATATATCATAGATACGAAACCAATTTTCTTTATTTATTTATTTATTTATTTATTTATTTATTATAAGGTACCTTACAGCTAGTGATACAATTTTTGAGATGAATAAATACTAAGCTACGCCAATTAAAAGGTACACCAATAGGTAGTAAAAATAATATACGTATGTGAACAAATACTAGTATAAGAATTTTACAAATGATAAGAGAAAAGATTTAATTTTTTGTAGGTATAAGTAAGCATTGATCAAGCCCAATAAGTATTTATAAAGTAAGGAAATGTTTTAAATATCTTCGAATTCAAATAAATTAAAACCAATTTAATGTAAAATTAAGTAAGACCTGGTAAGTAGGATGTGATTGTGTGTGTGTGTGTGTGTGTGTGTGTGTGTGTGTGTGTGTGTGTGTG
>CAJQZN010039625.1:570-12762 GCA_907164685.1 Colias eurytheme | reverse complement strand
GCTTAAATCTTTAAAACTACGCAACGGATTTGGATGCGTTTTTTTTTAATAGATAGAGTGATTCAAGAGGAAAGTTTTTGTATATAATTTATTGAGTTTTAGACAAAGCGGGCGAAGCCGCGGGCGGTAAGCTAGTAAAAGTATATACCTAAATCCTAGATCTATTTTCTCCTTTCTCAATATTTTGTGGGTTTTTGTTTTACGTCATCTCATGGTTTTAGACTAAAGCACATGACGACCTACTGACCCTACATACACGTAGTGTTCCATTTACGAGCAACAATAAACCATGCATAATTGATACATACATTATAGAGTCATCTATGGCGATTTCTTCATTCACTGGCTTCTTCTTCGTTTCTTCAGAACGCCAAACTTTCACACGGCTGTAAAACAATACGTGAATGAATCTTTTGCATACAGAAAATGTAGGTAAGTAGAAACATCGTGTCATCGTGAAATAGCGCGAAATCCCTACATCCAAGCTTGGTCGTGTTTACGAAGAAGCCAGAAACAGAATTAGTTGTATTATGCAGGTTCACTTACCTCTCTTCACCATAATATCTCTTCATTGAACTTCGAACTCGTTTCAAAGATTTGCGCGGCCCCGAATATCCGTGTCGCCTGTACGACGCCTTGCTTGTTCGAAGAGACATTTTAATTTTTATACGTAATTTAAATCTGAAATATAGAAAAACAAATGAAAAATGAAAGAATACTTGACACTCAGTATTTGAATAAATTATACAGTTGAGTCAATCATGCATGATGCAACATTTTGACGTAATGACGTCCAACGTTCACAAATCACACTTCACA
Organism: Colias eurytheme; assembly: GCA_907164685.1. Classification (NCBI taxonomy): domain Eukaryota; kingdom Metazoa; phylum Arthropoda; class Insecta; order Lepidoptera; family Pieridae; genus Colias; species Colias eurytheme. Next base: position 11,943 of record CAJQZN010039625.1, on the reverse strand, counting down.
GTGACAGGACACAGATGACAGAAGCCAGAGCAAGACGTAATGTTTGACGTCTATCAATTTTATCTTTGGAGATAACCTGCATCTAAGACCTGCATATAAACATTAATTAAATCGATATCGATACGGACTTGAAACATAATAATTTCAATCAGACTTGAAACAAATGGCAATTTTAAAATTCATCAGGCAAATCCCTGTCCAAGTGTCCAAGTAATATATTTTCTCAAGGAGCAAAATAAAACAAGTAGGTATCTACATAATTAAAAAAAATGCGTTTTCGCGGAAGAATTCTAACAAATACCCGCGGCCCCATCATTAAAGCGGCTCGACGGAACACAGTGGGGTTTTAGTCGGTAAGAATCCGACATAACCCACGGCTCCTTCCCCGGGGGCCGTGGGTATCTTTGGAAGATTTCCCCACTATAAAAAAAAAGGTGTACTATATAGTTAACTTTGTAGATAATAAGAATAGGTAATTTATTAATTTATGGTGATATTTATTAACAAGTAATCATTACATTCGATTCTAAACATCAGATTTAGATTTTTAGAGTAAGTAATCTCTCTAGTATTTTAAAAAAGGTTAACTGACACATAATTATTGTAGCGACGTCAGTTCTTTAAATCATAAATTGTTTAATAATGTGTTTACTATTTAGAATGGTTTATTAGTAAAATCAAATATTAAAATTACTCGTATCGGTCATTATTATTATAAATATGTAATTGAAAAAAGTTAAGCAAATTTGCAGTTGTAACATTACGAACTATCTTATTACATATATTATGGCATCGTTACTAGGTTACGTCACAGAATAGGTAAGTACATAATATTATGTAAGTAGTAGCTAAATGTTAATTACCTGTTGAATTTCATTGAACTGTCAAATGTTGCCTTTTAAATGGCTCTAATAAAATAATAACGTGTCACAACCGTGGTCACAACCATGTACCTATTGCAAGATCGCAAGTGGTGCAGATTCTGAATCCTACAATCTTTTAGGATTGAGTTGCGTTCTGAAATAAGATCTATAAAAATAAGATATGACGAAAGAAGGGCCCAAAGGCTATTTTTAAAAAGAGTGACGTCAGCAATTCTGACGTCACCATCATCAGAGCAGACGCTCATACTCGAAGTAGAACGCCCGTAGGTATTTTACTGCCTTTTTAATCTACGTGGAAATTATAGAGAGAGCTCCGAACGCTCCGACGGCCGGCGAGTGAATGTGTTCTGTGCCTTTTTTTTGTGTTTGTGTCTCTCAATGTTAGCCAGAAGGGCTTCTACATTTTAACGCAGACGCGGGGGTGAACTGAAGGTTCACCCTGGTAGCGACATGCACAAGGGCGTCCCCCCTTGACGGGGACCACGAACCTCGGCTTGGGCTGTCGCTTGAGTGGAGGAGGCCAGAAGGGCCCTAATCGGACGGGGTGTTCTGTGCCGTCCGCGTCGGGGCGCTCGTATTTGTAGCAAACCATGACTCACAAGAATTAGTTTGAGAGTGTTGCCACTCTAATTTTTACAATGAATTTTTATCATTTTTAACAAACATTAATTATTTCGATAATTTAATTATTTCATTACGTTAATCAACCACTTATTTATAGAGATCAAAGTAAACTTTAGCTAGTTATAATTATTTAGTAGTTTGACGGTAGTCGTTATATAACGTCGTTGCGCCGACAGATATTACAGTAAAATTTACTTATCTTTATAATTCAATGTTAATTTTATATACCTGGTAGAAATGGCCGACGATTAAAAAAAATTGTATTAGATTAAGCGATTTACTTTTAAATAATAAATTACGGAACAAAAAAAGGGATTGTAAGTAACTGAATAATTTGTTTCTGAACGCACCAAAACGGCATTTTGAATGTACAGTGTCGGTAGGTACCTATAACTCACGGCACGTAATAGCGGCAGTACACATGGGGCCAAGGCGTTGGGCCAACGTGTTGGGAAAAAATGAAGGATATCAAGATTCCTGTTCACACATTGGCGTACTGATCATTCTGCATTGGCGCTTCAAAGATGGACGTAGTCCGTAGAAGTTCTTGCAGCCGCGGCAATTTATTTATATACAGTGCGTTTAATTATTACGTACATGTGCATCAATAACAATGAATGTACTCTGCCGTCTGCGATGATACCATTTTCCAATCTCTATTGTCCTTTTTTTATAACTGTATAAATAAAACATTATTATTACATTTAATTTAATTTTAACTACAACGAAAAACTTTATATTAACTACCTATAAAACGAAACTTTAAAGATTAGATTTTAGATATTATTTTATTAAATGATAATATTATTTATGTAATAAAGCACAATTTGATCAAAATCATGCTCATTGTATATTGTTATTTAATTTTTAAGAACAAGTAACTTTTTAATACTATTTTACTCATTTTATAAATATATTCATTTTTTTATCGCATTGTATGAAAGTTAGATAAGAAAAACATCTAGAATAATATAATAAATAGAAAATAGAACATCTAATTTATTGAGTCATATGGTTTTATTTTTGTGTAGTTCATGCCGTGGATTCCAAATTATTCCTTCATGTCGATACAAATCTACGAATTGTAAAACCTCGGCGCCGCCATCGCTATCGGAACATGGTTAAACGTAAATTTCATTGACGCGCAACGATACTGTCTCCGCTGACGAGTAACAACAAACTGAAGAAGACACCAACGTGTGAACGCTGTTTATGGAGCGCGCCAAGATCCTTTGATGTGTGCACAAAAAACCGACAACATTCGGTTGGCCTGCCAATATTGGCGCCAACTAGGCTAATGAAGCCAACATACCGCCAAGTAGCTCTCTACACGTTGGCCCAACCCGTTGGCCCAACACGTTGGCCCAATGTGTACTGCCACCAAGATTAGCGCTGACCTTAAAGTGGAGGGAATCTATTTGAACGAAATAAAGGCGAACTTGCCGTAAAACATTGAAGGTCACCGCTAGATTTACGTGCCGCGACATCTACATTGTACATGATTACGTGCGGAAAATTAATTTAAATACACATTACCTAGCTAAAATTCTTAGTTAATTAATAAAACACAAACTGAGGTTCAAGCTTTATTTTGAGATCGTGGTTTAGCAAATTGTAGCTGTATAACATCAACAGTCAGTCCTTTCGTCTCCGGCATGAAGAAGGCACAGAATATCGCAGTCAGCAGACACACAGCTGCAAAGATGTAGAACACACCGCCTAGGCCTGGAAATTATTGCCAAATACATCTATAGTCTATACTAATATTATAAAGCTGAAGAGTTTGTTTGTTTGTTTGAACACGCTAATCTCAGGAACTACTGCTTCGATTTGAAAAATTATTTCAGTGTTAGATAGCCCATTTATCGATGAAGGCTATAGGCTATATTATATCATCACGCGAAGACCAACAGGAGTAGAGCAATGCGAGAGAAACCGCGGGGCACAGCTAGTTTTATGATATTCTTTAATAATTAGTAGGATAGGATACTTAAAATGATTATATTGTTCAGTGTTCATGCTCACCTATATAATTTACAAGGGGGTTGAAAATAAAAAGTACAATGAAGAATCCAATGAAAGCCCATTCCATCGCGAATAGCGATGCGAAGCTTTTTATCTGAAACAATCGGAACATAATAATTATTGTTGTCGTTATCGTCTAGGAATAATAATTATTGCTCATAGGTTAGATAATTTTGTCTTGTTATCGCTAAAAAAAATATTTTGAATATGGAAATGTTGACTTCCATTTAAGTAGTTAATTTCATGAAAACTTATTTAATAAAATTTTTGAATCTTTTATTTATTACAGTGTTAACAACTTTAGATAAAAAAATATGAGTACGTATGACGTAGGTACATAGCGTAGGTCCCACATTTTTAATAGAAATGATTCTCACTAAAAAATCGCTGGTCGTGTGGCATGAGTTTAAAAAAAATAAGGCACAAACAGCCAAGATTCAATAAATAATTAAAAGAAAAAAGACAGTACACACAATGAAATGCAGGCTGCTGCACTACAAAAAAGGCGGAATTAAAAAAAAAAAATTGATAGTTCGATGAAAAATTTAAATTTGAAACGCATTACGCAACTTAAGTGAAATGTGAATACACAATGTAAATATTTGGTGGCTTGTTGTACTGGCAAACAGTAGTATCTATAATATTATGGGTATGTACTTACTGGTGAAAAGGTTACATGAAAAGTCGCAATGATAAAATATCTAGAGATCATACCATATCCAAATTTATTTTGATGGAAAAATTGTCGTTATCTGTGTTTGATTTAAAGGCTTGGGAAAAACGTAAGTAATTGTTTGTTTGTTAACTTTATTACGAATCAAATCTCTATGAAATAACAGACGAAAAAGGTCCTCTACATCGTAAAGATTAACTTTATCTAGATAATTTTACTGACAGAAGTTCATTAAAATATATTTAGAACAATAATTATAGAACAAGATAAAACGTCTTAAAACGTAGTTTCTAATTAGTTAGTATAATCTGTGATAAAACTTCAGAAACTTTGAACTCAAATAATTTTGTCACAATGTACAGGCTACCTTCATGTTTCGCAAGTTGGCTCTATTAGGTATATTTTTTTCTTTCGCAACGTTTGTATTCAAAGTAAGTAAAGTTATAATAATACTAGTATAGTGGTCCGCCCCGGCTTCGCCCGTGGTACCTACATGTTTTAAACTATCTATCAAGTTGGATCGAACTGCACATGGTGTGCGAATTTTATTATAATCGGTTAAGTGGTTTAGGAGTCCATTGAGGACAAACATTGTGACACGAGATTTATATAATATATATTATGATGTAGTAGGTTTGGGGGTTATGAAAGATTATGAAGTAATTTATTCACATTAAGTTCTACATAGTAGCTCAATGTTTATTCATCACTTATTTGAGTTTTCAAATCTTTATTGCATAATTAAGTATAATTAATGTTTTATAATACTAATTACTAACGCTGAATACGTACCTTAATAATATTTATTCGTACTAGGTATGCCTCAAATAAGTAATAACAAATAGCAATGGACCGCTGAAATTAATAGCTATTTTAATGAGTAACTTGTAAATTCTGATCACGGGTAATTACAGAAACAGACAGACTATTCTGTATACATTTATTTTTTACGTCATCTTTGGGACAGAGGAAAAAATTGTGTATTGTAAATGTAAATGTTCTCAAATTCTTCTTATTGTTTCTGTTAGATTTCTAAATAAACAACTTAATATACAGGATGTCCCCCTTCGGTAAACTCTATTAAATTTTAAGCATTTTTTACGTATGCAATAGTACACCAATAGTGTGACACCCTGTATACAACACCCTGTATACCACTCATAAGTAACTAGTCAGACCTAAGTACCTAACTCATAAGTAAGAAATCAGACCTAATCTATGTGTATGTCGCAGGGAAATAAATTATATTGTATTACTAGCTTTCCGCCCGCGGCTTCGCCCGCATTTTCAAAGATAAACCCGCATAGTTCCCGTTCCCGTGGGATTTCCGGGATAAAACCTATCCTTTGTGTTAATCCAAGTTACCCTCTATATGTGTGCTAAATTTCATTGTAATCGGTTCAGTAGTTTTTGCGTGAAAGAGTAACAAACATCCATACAAACTTTCACATTTATAATACTAGATTTCCGCCCGCGGCTTCGCCCGCGTTTTCCGGGATGAAACCTATCCTATGTGTTATTCTGATGTATAAGCTATATTGTGGTAAAGTTTCATTCAAATACATTCAGTAGTTTTTACGTGAAAGAGTAACAAACATCCATACAAACTTTCGCCTTTATAATATTAGTAGGATTAATAGGATTTCGCCGTTTATGAACGCTCGGCATTTTGTAATATGTCGAGAATTCGTAATCAGAATTTTCTCGCTCGCTCCCATCTTTTTGTGAATGTTTGGAAAAAGTAAATCCTCAGCATATTATTACAATTTAACGGCGTCCGCTACTTTACAAACGCTCGGCATCGTTTTTAAAGTAGGTACCTAACGGACGCCGTTTGTAAATGGAGGAAATTATACAATTTGCCTCCAAAATATACACTACTAGCTTTCCGCCCGCGGCTTCGCCCGCTTTGTCTAAACTCTAAAACCTAATAAATTATATACTAAAACCTTCCTCATGAATCACTCTATCTATTAAAATAAACCACATCAAGATCCGTTGCGTAGTTTTAAAGATTTAAGCATATTATATAGGGACATAGGGACAGGGAAAGCGACTTTGTTTTATACTATATTGTAGTGATGTATCAGGCGAGATCGTGGTCAAGCGGATGTAACCTATCGCAGAATAATAATAATAAAAAAAATAGGTACTTACCTCAGGTAAAAATACTTCTGCACAATAGATATACGGTATAGTACCAGCACCTATTGTATAAAAAATGCAGAACAGATAAATGAAGACCGCAGTAATCCAGTTGGGTCCCCATTCGAACTGGATTTGGGTTGCCAGAAGGATGCAGCAAACAGCCGCAACTATTGATGAATGTACCATAAGTGGCTGGAAGAAGTGAATGAAATATTAGACGGGCTTTTACAGAGTGAGCAGTCTATTACAGAGTAACTAGGAAGTAAGCCCATTGAGCCCCGAACGGCCCGATCGGGCCACGATACAATAGATTTTCTATTGTGTCTGTGATTCCGGGGCCTGACTCAATAATACAGTTAAGCCTGTGGCAGCTCGGTCAGTGTGGACGTGGCACGGCTGAGGAAAATGACGTGCGCTGTCATTTTCTTTGGCCGAACCACGTGCAGCAGCTTTGCGCAGCGATTGCCTTGAAATCCTTTTTTGCATTACAATAACTATTTGTTTTATTTTGCCTGACTCTTGCAGCTTATAAAGAAAATCGTTATTGCTTTAATTTACCATATCCGTTTGAATTGAATTCTATAACGTTACACTGTAAATGGCACTGAATCGATCCTATTCTTAGTTGGATCACATCGCTACACATAAGTAATAATAATTCTAACATTTGAAACAAATATTTTATTTATCACTGATCTTTTCAAGTGCATTAATACAACATCTTAATCCATCATGTTAATGAGAATATCCATATAACTTTTACGTTCTGTCAAAACCTACCTTTCTCCCCAAAACCTCAACAAGATACGCAGCAATCATGCCAGCCACTATAGTAACAATCGCGAATACAACACTAGACACAGTAGCAGACATGCTCGGTACTGCCTTGCTAAACAGCGGTGCTGCGTACACCTGCACCACTACCAGACCTTGGAAGACGGTAGCGGTGTAGAGCACCAGACAGACGACGAGGGCGCGACAGGATGATCGGGATTTTTCTAGAAAAATTGTGTTTACAGGGCATTAGTTAGAATTATCACAGATGATATAATGCTAGTAGTATGATGTAGTTTTAAATTAAGTGTGAGAGAATGGCAAAATCTCGTGTGTTCTTTTTGGTTTAGACTAAAATAAAATTTATTTGAGTATAAGTACAAAGTAACTAAATAGGAATTTTGATACGTCTGTCTTGGGCCGTTAAATAAAAAAACGTTTTCTATTACGTTAGTGTGCGCTAAAAGAATAGATGGAAAATATAATCTGGTAAAAAACATTATCATGATGATTGATGATATTATTATATTACTTAGAAATCTCCAAATAGACAGTTTTTCTTTGCGTTTGAATTCCGGTTTTAACGTTTCTTCCTCTGGCGTAATTGCATCTGCGAAATAATAACAAACAATTCGTTAAACTATAGGAATAAAAAAACTACCCTCATAAGGTGAACACAACATATTATCTTTTAACTTTATTGTTACACCGACAATACTTAATTTACGATGAATATCAGTCTACAATATGGATGTAGGTATAACCTAAAGCAAATATATAATAAATAAATAAACAATTACCATCAAACTCTGTATTCAGAAGTTTCCTTATGTGTTCTATTTCATTTTCAACTTCCTTCGAATTTACATTTAAACTTTTGTAATGTGCAACAGACAGCGCGGCTTCCTGTAGATTTTAAATTATAAAAGTTAATGATTACGAAGATATTTTATTTATTCTGCCATTTAGACATCTCCTTCGTTTTGAACTAAAGTAAGTACTCTCTCGGTCCTATATAATATGTAGTGGTCGTAATAAACCTTTAAAATAACGTGAGTTAAACACGTTCACGTATACACCGTTAAAAAAGTAGGTACTCACTCGTTCTCGTCCTTGAGTCATGAGATACAGTGCCGAATCTTTAACCAGAAAGATCAGCAGACTGCCCGAAGCAGCCAGACCCAATGATATGTAGTTCATGACATTATACGCTAACAGACCACCCATGAGGTAGGATGTGAGCATGCCAAAGCCAAAGAACATAAGCACACTGGATGCCATAGAACCTCTAATGGATTCCTGGCAGAATTCGCTCACGTAAAGAGGTATGAAGAGCAGGGTGCAACTGGTTATGCCCGATATGAAAATGGACAATAAAATGGCCTCCACGTAATTGATGGATATGACGATTGTCCAGGATATCTGTAAAACTAATTTGAGTCTGAAGAACATAGTAAAGAAGTAGACGAAGTAATTGGAAGTATATTTGTGTTTGTGTTAAAAGCAAAATTTACTTCGATAAGAGAAATTTATATCGAATAATTTCTAAGTACCTACTTAATATACGTCTTAAATAGCTGTGTTTTACCTGAAAATAAAACACATATTAAATACTTACCTATATTTGAAGCTTACTTCATTGAGAAGGTACCTAGCTTTTTCCGCCTATTCTTCCCTCTCTTTCCGTTGTATGTATGCTATCTCTCTCGCACACCTCTCCACCAGGTGGCGGGGCGCACGATAATGTCGGGCGCTGGATGTTTTTCATTGAGTCGAAATCCACAACAGGTGGACGTTAAGTGTAAGCTTCAAATATAGGTAAGTATTTAATATGTGTTTTATTTTCAGGTAAAACACAGCTATTAAACACTTGACCGTAATTTGAAGCTTACTTCATTGAGACCTGCTTGTTACCCACCTGGTGTACAATATATGGACGCCAATGTGAATTTGAATACATAAGTAATTACTTATTTCTTTATTTGAAAGAGTAAGGTGTGCAGATAGTATACCTACCAATAAATCACACAAATTTTTATATTATATAATATATTAACAATCAATGAAAAGTTAATCAAATCAGAACCAAAAAGTTAATCATAATGATTAAAAGTATTAGAACTTATGAGATTGGTTCAAGCGTACCTTAGTTAACCTTTTGGGCTTGAAAAGTTAAAGTTACTACAATTTTCACTATCTTTAGCGTAAATCTGCGAAAGCGCCAGTAACGACTTTCAATTACGCATTTAGATGTTACTTACAAAATGAAGCAACAGCTGATCCCGACGAGGCAAAAATACCTCAAACTCAAACCTTTATTTATTCAATTAGAACTCTGTAGAAGCACAATTGAATCATCTTAACATAGAATTACCACCTGTCTCAACTCACACAGTTTTAACCCAACCTGCTACAAGCGGACAAGAAGAGAACTTGGTCCTTACTTTTGGGGTCAGAAATAAATTTAAAAGGTCACCCCTTGAATAAGGCAATAAAATATCAAAACAGGTAAACGGTTTTAATTATAATACAGATTTTTAACATCCAAACAAACCGTGCGGTATCTATTAATGTTTAGAGCCAACGCCACCAATCATAATCTAAACATGGCTAGTACTTTCAGTACAATGCATGAATTATTTATTTAAAACTGATAGGTCATAAACTCTGTACTGGAAACAAATATACTGAACTTAAGAGACTAAAATGATAAGGAGCTTATCTGTGTCCCAAAACTGCAATTACTACAGCCAAGTACGTTACTTTTAATCAATTCGGTTTTAAGATATAATTATGATTTACATCAGAACTTATATACCGAAAGCCTCGGGACTACATAACGTGACTTATCTTCTTATTCTTATACTTATATAAAAATGAATCGCAAAATGTGTTGGTAAGCGCATAACTCGAGAACGGCTGAACCGATTTCGATAATTCTTTTTATATTCCTTGAAGTACGAGGATGGTTTTTTATGTAGAGAAAACGTAAGTACCACGAGCGAAGCCGGGGCGGACCGCTAGTTTATAATAATAGTGTTTGTGCACAACACTAGGCAGTCAACAGCTATATGAACGTCAGATAGGAAAAGAGCCAAATTTATCCAGTCAGTAACAAAGGATTTTAACTATAGTTACTTTATTCTAATTCAACCAACTACTACCAGCTACTCCGTATGTCTTTTGGATAGACGGAGGCAAATAGGATTTTTATTCCAACTATATCATTTGATATTTTGAAAATGTACTCCACATTTTCATACCGTCAGAGTCATTTTGCAGATTATAGTGGTGCAGCCACAGAGTACATTATTATAACTGGGTGCAGCACTGAACACTGTCTATTAGGTGGCTGATGCTGCTGACCGGGCCTTCAGTTCCGCTTTCCAGAATACCTTCACCCTTCTAGGTGTTACTACTACTGAAATAGCGGTACTCTATCGCGTCGTTCAGGTCTCTAACTGACTAGGATTTCTCATATTATCGTAACAACCCTCGCTCGTTCTAACGAGGATAAATTATCGCCAAGGAATTCTGCTGCAGGATAATGGCAAGAGAGATTATAAGCTTAACTATGCATTATTATGTTAAGGAATATGGTGGGTTTTGAATACTATCGTCGTCTGAAAGTATCTCCTTTCGATTAACTGCATTAAGGATGCAGATCTGATCCCATCTTTGTTCCGTAGGAATGCTACGACAGTCTAAACGTTACACTGAACAAAGAAAATTGCCCAGAATATAGTCGGTTGTTCCAACATCCGTAATATGGCTAGCCTAGGGTTAGTTATCCCTTGATTGTAACTGCTACCAATGGAGGCATTGCTCTTGTGTTGTCCACAGTTGTGCGAGTGCAAAAATGAAGAACTGAGCTCGTGGGGAGCTATGTCGAATGAATCTGTGTAAAGATTATGACAGTATAGGACAGTGAGCTGTGGATGCGAAGACAGGACATTACTTTATTCATCCGTAAACACGCGAGGCAGTCACGGACAGCGATATAGCAAGAACTAAACTAGCAAAGTTTAGTTCGCTTACCAGACTTTGTCATGTTTTAAATGCAGTATATCCTCTGAATAGCATTGCATTTATGACTATTGATAAACTTAATTCACCCGTAAACACGAGAAGCAGGCACGGATAGCGATATAGCAAGAACTAAACCAGCAAAGTTTAGTTCGCTTACCAGACTTATATTTTAAAAGCCGTATAGCCTGTACATTTCATTTATTGCCCCCCCCCCCC
>CAJQZN010039622.1:0-17832 GCA_907164685.1 Colias eurytheme | reverse complement strand
ATTATGAGGCGTGCACTTTTGGATTTTCCAAATTATTTTAATTTTATATTAAAGTCGTTAGTAATAATAATTCAGGATTGTTTAATATCTAGTTACATTTTATTTTATGGAAGTTTTTTTTTAGGATCCTATACTTTGTTAAAACATTGTAGGTTCTTAAAGGCTATGAACTGATGTATCGATCACTGAGTGAAATGCTGTCTTGGGTTAAAATGTAATTGAATAAATAGCGTAAGTAGTTTTTGGGTATTTGAATTTTGCAAACATTGTTGAAATTTATTCTTTAAGCAATTATGGACATGAAATCGTAGATACAAGTTTCAGAGATAAGCACATGACCTTTTGAACCATTGAGAAGAAGAATGAAAATCGGAAAATATTATTAGTTTGTTGCTGACCTTACAATCGAAGGGACGGATAGGATCACAGTTTAACAAGGATATATTGACGTTAGTTTTCATGTCGAATAAATCAATGGGATCAACAAATAGGAATTGTTCAAGAAATAGGTAAAAAGGCTTTTATTCTGAACGAATAACTAAATCAAGTCTACAACTGCGCAGTTGGTGTTTGAACAAAGAGATTACATTTTACAACTTATAGTTGACTGAATCATCAATATGATAATGTACTATTTATAGCGTTTATATAAATAATAATAAATGTAGTAAAATTTTTAATGAGAGGGGTTAGAGGCAATCACGTTAGTGTAGAGGGCCCAAATGTCTGATCGGCCGTCACTGTAGATGCTTTTTCTTAGTCCCCGTAATGGAGGCAAACATCGACGATCATTTGTTGGGCCAACGCTGACCATTGGGTAGATGTCCCATAATGTGCTAGCATTGTCTAGTGGTCTAAATAAGAAATCACTCTACAATCAACACACATGCTTTTGACTGTACGTATCGGTATGAAACATACATTCCATAAATTCTCATTGTGATGTGGAACCAACGATATAAGGATCAATTTAAAATACCTATAAAGAATTAGCTTTAATAACTTCGTAATTGTTTGACAAAAAATGAATTGGTGGTTGCTTCGAGTTGCTATCCGATAGCTGATATTCTATTCGCACTTTGCGAAGGTGCACAATGAAGTGTCATTGACTTGAAACAGATTTTTTACTATCTTATACTAAAGAAAGAGAATAAGACTGTAATTACATGGAATAAGATCGCTTATTCAATACCCTATGTGCTATCCTTTTACCCTTGACATTTTGGATATATTAAAATTATTATTATTTTAAGATTGTTTTACCGGAACAACAAGGGTCCTTGTAACAGATTACCGAGCCCTTTGTATAGAGTGTTATGTAAACAGTACAAGAAAAATAACGTTAATTACTCTGATAATAATAACTAATGGTGTAATGCCGCTCTGGATAACCACTGATTAGTAAATGATGAAAGAGTTACTACGTAAGTATGACACAATTATGAGAAACTCAATGTTACGAAGGTTACGATTTTATCAACTGAACTTTAAGTAAGATATGAATTATGAAAAAAATTCAGTTGTCTAAAACTTAAATTAAATTTCGTTTTCAGGTCCTTCAGAAAGATGTAAATTTTCTAACTAGACGAAGCTTGATATAATATTGGTAAAAAGAAATTTTGTGGAGGTAGTATCCATGGAAAGAATATTGATACATACACAATAAGTAAACAAAATAAACTTCAATTTCAAAATAACGAGTGCCCTTTGAAACTATTGTATATGGGAAACCACATAAAGATTCGACTGAGAAAAATACAAATAGTGAGATGCTATTTTCCATTCGATTGCGTCTGAATACTTTCATACTTCACGGAGCTGAGAGAGATTTGCATCATTTCATGCTGTCTATTGAAGTATTTCATATTTTTATGTATTCACTCACTACCTTTTATTTATTTTTCAGAAGAAAACTTGTAAAAGACATTGGATAGACCGTACCTATAATTTATAGTAAATCGTGTATAATGTAGTAATTGATATATTCGTGAATTCACAATTTTTCTTCAATGCTCAAGTTCATTAGAATAAACTTTGCAGATTAAGTGTGAAAAGTATCCAAGTTTTCTACTACGTTTGTTTGTTTATTTTACCACTGATTATTTAATATTCTTTTACTTATAAACATCGATCGATAACACATATTACTAATAGAGCCCAATACATATAGAGAAAATGCATTCAATTTTCTCAATTCTGCATTCAGCCGAATCATATGCGTGGACACGTGCAATGATTAATTTTCCTGAGCGCAGAATCGCTCTAACGAGATAACGTAAACACTAAACAGCTCTATCGGAACTTTCAGAATATATTTACGTTTCCAGCTATTGTCACTGGCCACTATCAAAACGTAACCCACATGAATCGTACAATGGAGATTATCTGTAACCACCAAATTATCACGACCTAGGTCACAGTGGCTATCTGTATGTAAACATCTGGAAGATACGGGTCAAAAATTATCGGTCACACTGACGTATGTGGCGCTCCGGCGGCGGGCGGCGAGCGGCAGTCGCGGGCGGACCGTCGCAGCGGACAGACGTGCTATTATGTGCAGTGAAGAGTGATTTGTTTATTTTATACAAGTTTAACACATTGTTGTTGTGTACATCATGGGACAAGCTTTCGGAACCAATTCGCACAACGGCGAGAGGCATTACACGAGGAAAGAAATAGGTCTGTATGCTGGTCTCGTTTTTATGATGCCGGGAAAGTAAATAAGGCTGGCCATTCAGACTGGAGGCTGTATCGGCCCGGCGTGACTTAATTATAAAGTTAATTATTTCCCCGAAGAATTAATTACCATTGCACTCAGAGATTATTGGTCGTGTAACGATGTTAACAATGTTGAAACGCAACAAATGCAGTTGGAGTTATGTTACTGACTCTCCTTTATACTTTCATTTTCACTACGTTTCTTTTAAGCAGTAACTCGATAAAATAAAACATTTCAATAAACTTCATTACTTAAATTGAGGTCTTATCAATGCCCATTTGTGGTGTTATTGTGCCTTGTGCATTTTAATTATATGTATGTAAATATATTAATTGATTCACCATTAGTTAGTCAAGTAAATACTTAACCGGGATCGGATATAGCGACCTTTTCGCCTGAAGCGAAAGCGCATCGCATTGTGTTTATTTTAATAAACTTAAATACAATTAATTTAATCCGATTTCTACACTATTATGTTGTAATCTCGCGTTTATAGTTTTGTTTATTTTGCTCGAAGCTGCTATTTATATAATGTTTTTGCGTCGAATGGCTATTTCATATCTATTTTAAGTATGCAAGGCGTCAACCCTTTTCCTTAATTGCACTACTGACATTCAGTTTGATTACAACTTCTCAATAACAGCTATTTCAGTCTACCCAGTAGCTCAAAGTAAATTCAAACTATTTTTCAAAAAAATGTAATTTTACAACATTCAAGCAGTTTTCTTAGAACCTTGCTTTGCTGTATATGTATTTTGTCTAGTTTGCGAACTATCGTCATATAAAATTTCATCCTATTTGAACCGTCGGTTTGGCCGTGAAAGCGTAACAAACAGTTTCCTTTGCATTTGTAATGAAGTTTGGATTATATTTCAGTGCAGTTTCGTTGATAAGATCAAAATTATCATAACAAAGGGAAAACAGTGTTGTAATCGAGTAAATACTAACATTGGATTTACAATCTTAATACGTTTCAAATAAGGATTATGTTTATCTTATTTTCATGCTTCAATTTTTACAAAATATGTAGGTACTTACATTACATTAATAAAATTTAGAAAGGTTAACATTGATGTGATACTATCGGATAGATAAAAGAATACATCTTAGCACATCGTTATATCTAGCTATAACTATATTATTCTATCCTACTATATTTTGCTGCATTTTTGCGTCTGAATGTTTTTTTATCGAAGCCGAACGAAGCCAGGGCGGGCGGCTAGTATTATACTAAACAAATTTAATAAACATGAAGTATGTTCCGGCAGGAAAACAGTATTTAATTTAATATTAAATATATCCGAGTAATATATTGCTGCTTCATACAATTTTGACATTATAATTAGTTGGTAGAGGAATTTGTGGCGGGTTCTCGAATATAGGGTATAAATAGGTAACATTCGGTCGTATGGACGTCACAATTGAGGTAAATCAATTAATTATGTAGTATTCTAGATAGTTACAAGAGAAACAGGTAAATCGATATTTATTATTTATTGAAGTATTGAGGACAATGCCTAGGTATATGTAGGTACATAAATATTTTGTAGTTTTAAAATTTATAAACTGAAAGATATCGTTAAATAACCTTTTCCAATTTACGAAAAATATCTACTTATTAGAACTGATATAGTCTATTCGCATCAGCATTATAAGCTATTTGCGTGTTTGATTTCATCAATATCGCTTTAGCCATTTCTACGTCATAAAAAACAAACTCTATATGAATGGCTTTTTTCTATTCTTTAAACGAATATCGTTTGTAAAGCATTAGAATGTTACAAAAATAAATATTAATCTCTATATGAACATTGTAGAGATATTACAAAGACAGATATTTTCTTACACGTGAGAGATTTTGCGCAAATGTCGGTGTTAATTCTGCTAATGGGATTTATTTATAATCTTTACAATCGTATTTACTTGAATTGTATCAAGGCTTGTTTGTTACTTTCTCTTCGTAAATACATTTTTGATATTAAATGTTGCCTTTTTATGTAAAGTGGTAAGTAATAAAGTTATTTTTTAAGAAAAAAAAATCGACCTCAAGAATAAGTTTAAAATCAAGTATAAAAATTGAACGAGAATCATAATTTCGTAATCTATGTACTTACCTATCTATTTATTTTACATTTGTTGGTATATTCAAGGATAATGTAAAAGGCAATAATTGGAGAAACCATGGGATACAACTAGTTTTATCTCATGTCTAGATAACGATCTGCGTTTTATCATTCTATAGGTCTTATTTTGCAAATGTGCAAGAAAATACAATAATAATGGAGATCTCTTATCTTTCAAATAATTATGCGCATGCGCTATTACCTACGTATTTTGCAACTTATTTGTGTTATTTTTAAATAATGCCAATTTATTTTTAATTGATTTTTTTTGCAAAAGAAAATTGTGACGTGAAACGTAAAAATACGTATTTTTACGTAATGAGCTACGATAATGAAAAATGAATAATTATTGTATATGTTTTATTTTTTTCACGTGAAAATGTAATTGTGGCATTCATTTTTTTTTTTCAGTTTTTGCAGTGGGAAACTGTTATAGCTTTTGAGACAAATAAAAATATTGAATCATATCATTGTTTTGTGAAAGATTGTATGATTTAGCATTATCGTCGTTGTTATTTTTAGTTTTTCAGATCAAGATAAGTTTAATCTGCATTCCAACCAAAGGAAATGTTTCAGCGTTCACAAATATTTTTCTAAATGATAACAGTGGCATTTCCTGTTGTTTCATCCTATCCAACTAATATTATAAATGCGAAAGTTTGTGAGGATGTGTGTGTGTTTGTTACTCTTTCACTCAAATACTACTGAACCGATTACAATGAAATTTAGCACACATATAGGGGGTAACTTGGATTAACACGTAGGATAGGTTTTATCCCGGAAATCCCACGGGAACGGGAACTATGCGGGTTTTCCTTTGAAAACGGGGCGAAGCCGCGGGCGGAAATCTAGTATATAAATAAATCGATATTTGCATGTTTTCTTTATGTAAAGATATTTGTTTATTCCTGTAGTTTATAGCTTGAAAGTTTCGTCATATCCATTGTTCGTTAAGTAGGTCACCGTGATGTAGTGTAGCGAAAACGATGAATAGAATTTAATGCTCTCAGTGTATTTTGTTTTTTATTTTTCTGCATGGGATATATGCTTGAAAAAATGTAGGTAGGCAGGTGTTTTCTAACAATGTTTTATACTATGAAGTAATCTTATGAATATTCTTATTTTGCCATGATAATTGCTGTGCAGAAGATACCTTATTTATAGATAAATTTAAAACGTTTTTGTTAGAGCGAGCGCGCACGAGCAACTTTGTCTCCGCAACAATTTTGTCTCCGCAACTATTTTGTCTCTCCAGCCATGGGCTAGTATGAAAGTGCGCGTACGTAGCGACGCAACTCCCGGGAGACTTTTTTGTCCGCGGGTTCGGAGACAAGCCCGCGACGCAACTGTCGCCCTATCTATTGGTTTCAATGCAAGTGCGCGCACGGCGACAAAAATGTTGCCTGTCGGCGGCCGTCGGCCAGTTGCCGCGTAACCGGCGTAGCGATAATACGTATTTATGTCAACGTATTTATTCTCGTACACAGTAGTTTTAACCGACTTCAAAAAAAAGGAGGAGGTTATCAATTCGGCCGGTATATTTTTTGTATGTATGTATACCAATTACTCCAGGGTTTCTGAACCGGTTTACGTGATTCTTTTTTTTTTTGATGCGGAATGGTGTGGAATTGGTCCCATAAATTTTATTCGGATAAGGCCAGTAGTTTTTATTTTATGAGCATTTTTGTCTGGTCTCGATGACTTAATTGAAATGTAGCAAGTAACTTTGATTCATTTCCAGGTAACCGATTGAGCTGAAATTTTGTATACGCATGTAAATTGGATAACGATGAAACATTATTATGACATAGAGCTGATTTGATGATGGAGTCGGAAGGTGGTCATAGGAACTTAGTAATATATTGACTCAACTTTATCGAGTTTGGGCTCGTTTGATTCGTGTTGAAAAATACACTAAAAAGTATTAAATAAAAACTAATTTACTTTTTACAATTATTACGATTACATATCTATACTAATATTATAAAGAGGAAAGGTTTGTAGGTATGTATGGTTTTCAGTTTTCACGCATAAACTACTGAACCGATTACAATGAAATTTAGCACACATATAGAGAGTAACTTGGATTAACACATAGGATAGGTTTTATCCCGGAAATCTCACGGGAATGGGAACTATGCGGGACAAGAGCACAGACCACAACCGTCTCTTCTAAAACCATGTTGATAAATGAAGAAAATTTTAAAGAAAAAGTTGCGTTGCTGTCGCTTTCGTGAGCGCATCGTTCAAAACTTTGCGAGGAGACAGCGACAGAGACAAAATAGTTGCCGGGCAACTAAGTTGCTCGTGGGCGCTCGCTCTTATTTAAAAAATATCATCATATCGTGATTTATAATTGTGTGACATAATATGTGCTATGTCAATACTCGTGATTGAGAATGAATCCATACGTAGAGTTCGTTTCACGAAAGAGTTCCCCTGCCGTTATGTTGGATTACCTGACTGTCAAAAACAAAAATATTTTTTTTAATCAAAAATGACAGAGAAAATATTCTCCTTTCTTCCTAGCCTTATCCCGTATCTTACGGGGTCGGCTGCCTAGAAAGGAGAATATTTTCTCTGTCATTTTTGATTAAAAAAAAATATTTTTGTTTTTGACAGTCAGGTAAGCCAACATAACGGCAGGGGAACTCTATCGTGAAACGCACTCTACTCACATAAATAGCCGGAAAAAGGCTAAAGCAGGGCGGTGCGGTGGTGACTGGTGACAACTTCAAGTTGCCCACCTGCTCTTTTACAAAGTGTTTACTAAGAAAATGTCTTATTGCGTAGTACATATACACTAGAAATGTATAGTACAATAACATATTGTTGTTTATATTACACGTAACCCGTACTTGGGTCGTGCTATCTCAATTGAGTTTCCTGCCGCCGCCGCGTGACTGGCTGCCTCTTGAGTGATGATAGTTCAATTTATTGATGCTTTTCTCATTTATTATTATATTTTGAATGTTTTTCCTTTTCAATTGATTTCAAAAAAGGTCGAAGTTTTAAATTCGACTGATTTTTTGGGTTTGTTACCTCAGAACTTATGTATGAACCGATTTTGACGAATGTTTTTTTTATTTGATAGATACTGCCTTCCGATTGGTCTCATTTATATTTTGTCTAGATCTGATAATCTGTAGGTGGTTTAGCTTTTTGTTTAAAAATATTTGTATACATTAGGTAGCCTTTACGCTGCAGCTGTGTAGAGGAAATAAAACGCGATCTAAAATGAAAAGAGCAAAATATAGTATAGTTACCAATACCAAGACAAATCAATAAAACTACCATTCGTTTTTAACTGTCAGTGTACAGCTAATAAACAAAACCAAATCCAATTTAGTTTGACGACCTGTCTGCACCTATTTATTATGCATGCTAATTTGACGTGTGATGCATAATTGATGCATACCATCAAATGACGCGGATATTCATTTACCTCTCCAGTCTCCTATTTTATAGATATCGAAATGCTATTTACATATATCCTAAATGTCGTATTATATATAAACAAACGATTGTTAAACTAGATGCATTTTAAACTAATTTATATTATTAAAGCATTTTACCATAACAGCTGAGTATATTATTATGTGTTAATTAATTATTTGCAACAATGTTGCGGTAATATAGCGGAATATACCAGGCAGCTATTAATGCTATATTTTATGTATATATGTTTATATTATATGTTAATCGGAGTATCGCCCGACCCTGCGATACGGGGGTCAATTGTGTACGGGGGGTAATTATGCGTTTGGTATAGGATGTAGATTGTAGAGTTATAAATAATCTAATTGTTTTTGTTATTAAGTAACTAAGGCGTATAAAAGTATATTTGTATAATATTAAGTAATGTAATGGCGTTAAAGAATAAAGACGTACAATGAGAGAATTTTAAAGAGAAGAAATTATAGATAGGTATCTTTTAATTCATATTTAATTGTGCTCGTAATTTGTGTTCGTGTTAATTACTTTTCTATTTTAATAGCACTTTTACCAATTTAAGACGTGTAAGAATAACCTTACAAATGTTCATATAGACAATGGGCCCAACAGTACGTTATAAAATAGACAAGTTTAGTAATAAAACTTTTCCTCACTTGTAAAATAAACCACATAAATCATACCCTTCTAAAGATGAAAGCAATGTGTTATGATACATAAGTATTAAGTACACATCTCGGAAACGACAGTTTCACTCGCTGCTTCAGAAATTAGCATACAAATGCGGAATTTGCATAGTTTCTGTTTTATGAATCAGTAGCCGAATCACATACATTTGTCGTTATGTAGTTGGGATTTATTTCGTGTCACCGGAGATCGTGGTTCGCATTGGGATGAAATAACGTGTTTGTGCCGGTCGGTTTGAGAATTATAATCCAACTTTGTGTTGTATTTTGCTCATATAATTTGAGGGAACAAAGGCCGTGTGTTTGTTCTTTTATAATTTGTTAGTGAGTTTTGATAGTCCAGTGTGCAAATATGTTTCTGGTTTGTGGATATGCGTGTTATTTATTTTATAATTATCTTAAAGTATCCAGTTCTTGTAATATGTGCCTTATCGAAAACGATAGAGCCGTTTTAGCGTCACATCAACTCTCTACAACCCACGATACAATGATTCTTATCTCAAACCACGTGTGAGAGTACACACATACAAACTTTCGCATTTATAATAATAAAGTGAGAAACTTAAAGCAGTAAGTGGGTCGATTTTTTGTCGCCACTATAGGTAGGTAGTTAGGTACCTACTGCGTTCTCTCTGCTATTATGTAAACGCAAAAACTTAGCAAATCGCTTTCTAAAGTAATCATTATGGTCCATTGAAAAGTTACATTTGGGGTCGCATTTTTTAGAGGACGCAATTTTATTTTTTTGATGTGTAGGGGGGGTCAGTGTGAAGCTATCACCAAGTTTGTGGGGTCGCCACCCTTGTCCCACGGCCGCCATCTTGAAAATAGCGGTTGAAATGGTTTTTACGATATATCACTTAAACTATTTATCTGATAATAAAACAATGTTAACATTATTCGTTGCAAATTAAATTCTCTACAACTTAGGTTCAGTAACTTTTTGTCGTAGAACTATAAACAAAAAAGTTATAAACGAAAATGTTCAGAAATTAGAGATGTTTATATTTTTCAATAAAACTTTTTTTTATAAGTTTACGAAGAAATTATATCAGACCATTTTTGTAGATTGTTTTTCGTAGAACAACTTTTATTTACAACATTTTTTCATTAAGTAAATAGCTAAGGTTTTACAGCCATCCGAAGTGAGTACTATTTTAAGTACTCTTTACTATACAGAATACGATATATTATGTGTGTACTAATAATAATTTGTCACCAGTAATCATTTTATTTTTGTTATAATAATATTTTTAATAATTAATTTTACAATATTATTAATAATTAATTATTGAATCTTTTCCCCACAACCCAGGAGGTAGAGTCTGGAAGTGCGTTTTTTTTTACGTCGAAAAGCAGGGCTGAAATGTTCTGCAGTGTGCTTCCATTGTTGTGGAGTCTGGGAAAAGAGCCAATAGCCAATTTATTATATATAGTTACTACTGAAAAATAGTACTCACTTCTGAGCGCTGTAAAACCTTAGCTATTGACGTAATGAAAAAATGTTGTATATAAAAGTTGTTCCTCGAAAAACAATCTACAAAAATAGTCTTATATCATTTCTTCGTAAAATGATAAAAAAAAGTTTTATTGAAAAATATAAATAGCTCTAATTTCTGAACATTTTCGCTTATAACTTTTTTATTTATAGTTCTACGACAAAAAGTTACTGAATCAAAGTTGTAGAGAATTCAATTTGCAACAAATAATGTTAACATTGTTTTATTATCAGATAAATAGTTTAAGAGATATATCGTTAAAACCATTTCAACCGCTATTTTCAAGATGGCGGCCATGGGACAAGGGTGGCGACCCCACAAACTTGGTTTTAGCTTCACACTGACCCCCCCTACACATCAAAAAAATAAAATTGCGTCCTCTAAAAAACTCAAGGTCAGGCCTAAAAAATGTAACATTTCAATGGATCATTAGCTTGTATTATTCGCTGACTTTCCTTTGGAAGACTTGGCTTTTATATATTAACTTATATGCACACTTATTGAGATATTGACGTGAGTGACCTTGAAAAATGTTTGAATTACATATTATTAACTAGCTGCTCCGCGCGGTTTCACCCCCGTGGCTCCACTCTTGTTGGTCGTAGCGTGATGATATATAGACTATAGCCTTCCTCGATAAATGAGCTATCTAACACCGAAATAATTTTCCAAATCGGACCAGTAAGTTCCCGAGATCAGCGCGTTCAAACAAACAAACAAACTCTTCAGCTTTATAATATTAGTATACTATAGATTTAATACCTAACTATATGATTTTTTTTATATTTTTATTAGGCAATGGTAATGTAAACAGACTGAGCTTACTAATGAAGGAATATTATTAAATAATTATTTGTAGATATAGGTATATAAAATATGTTCTATAGCACAAAGTTTACATAGTTTGGTAAATATTTAAAACCATCTGTTTACTTAAATATTATAGTAAAAATGCGAACATTTTGTGGAAAAATAATAAATATAGAGGTTAATACTATGCAAATACTCATACTTGAACTATTTATCTATGCAATCTGTTACGCCGTTACTGTGTGATTGACAAACTGACATAAATAATACAATATTATTGTTATACTGTATGTATAATATATTACACTAACCTATATTCCTTTTCTAGAATATTGCGTTTATCTGTGCTTGGGCATAATGATCTTATGGTGCAGACACATACAGCTCTTTCTATAGGATTAGTAGGAACGTTCATAATTTTTTTAGTAACGGACGACTGAGACGTAGATTACATTTTCTCCATTTTCTGAAGATAAAGTTCTGATTGTCTGACAGTATGTGTTTTTGTCTACTCTAAACATGTCGACACTAAAATGATAGCGTCTATACGCGACTGATTTAGGAGACGCGACTTTAGCATTTTGTAGTAATTTGGGAAAATTATTCATTGAAGTACCTATCTAATACACAGGTGTAAAATTACAAATATTTATTTGCACACTTGTGTGTTTGTGCGAATATTTACTCCTTATCCTGTTTTTATAAAAGGTTCGCAAACAATTGAGTAAAGGGCTTTGCACTCGCGACCGTTGGCTCTGTGTGGCCGGACCTTGAGGATAACGCGCTGATAAGACAATAATAGTTATCACACTCTTGTTTGTGAAGATGTTTTGTTTGTATGATTATAGGATGTGTTTTGTGTTGTGATTGTGCGTTTTGTAGATGTAGGTTGGGAGCCTGGATAGACTTAATTGTATTAAGCTCTATGTAAAATGTATGTTTGTATGATTGATGTACGTGTCTTAAAGAATAAAGAATTTTTAATTAATTGGCTGAAGAAGGATGGTCAATGCTAGTTTTGTTTTTCGTAAATAAAAATTTTGCCTTTAAACAGGTCGTTTTAATTCGGTATGTACGTGAATATATGTGTTCATGCTATTTGCATTGTCTATAAAATATTCAAAAAATTTAAATACAATGAATATATCTAATAAATAATTTAATACAATGAATGATAACACCAAAATAACAGCATATGTCTTTCAATATCGTATACTTACAGGTACTTGGGCGGATAATTTTTGAATCAGCTCTTTTAAAGTTAATTAATTAAAGTTTTGCACAAAAAGCAAATAATATTATGAAATCGTACACATTTATAAAGTTGTTTACGTCTATAAAGTAAAAGTAGATATTGCCACTGCTGCCAAATGTCACTAATAATTTATTTTTTATTATATAAAATCCTGTTTTCGTCGTTATTAATAGACTTTAAGATCACACTTAATCAATCGTACTCACTTTCAAGTTGTCAAAAGTGAAACAACAAATTGAAACATTATTGTAGAGCCATTTTAATAGGCAACATTTGACAGTTCAACAAAATTCAACAACGTAACCTAGTAACCACGACATAGAATAACATGATATTTCGTTTTGTTAGAACTGCACATTTGTTTAACTTTTTTCAATTACGATTACATATTTATATAATAATAAAAATGAATCGCAAAATGTGTTGGTAAGCGCATAACTCGAGAACGGCTGAACCGATTTCGATAATTCTTTTTTTATTATATTCCTTGAAGTACGAGGATGGTTTTTATGTAGAGAAAACGTAAATATGTACCACGGGCGAAGCCGGGGCGGACCGCTAGTTTATAATAATAATGACCGATAGAAGTAATTTTAGGACTTGATTTTACTGATAAACCATTCTAAACATAATGAACAATTTCTGATTTAAAGAACTGACGTCGCTACAATTTTGTGTCAATAAACCTTTTTTCTTTTTAAATACCAGAGACGTTACTCTAAAAATCGAAATCTGACATCTAGAATCGAATGCATTGATTACTTGGGAATAAAAATTATCATAAATTATTGACATGTGTTTCAAGTTCGATTGACAAATGTTTCAAGTCCGTATCGATTAATTCACTTTAATCGATGTTTTTAAGCAGGTTACCACCCTATGAAGATAAAATTGATAGACGTCAAATGTTGCCTATTAAATTGGCTCTTCTATAATTACATTGATTAAAAACATTTATACATAGGCATGATATTTAATTCGAAAGGCGCTGAATATAAAGTTGCTTACAAAAGCGCTCTTACAAGATCAAGGCTTGAAACTACCTAGCTTGTATCTATATACTAATATTATAAAGCTGAAAAATTTGTTTGCTTAAATGACCTAATCTCATGAACTTCGGGTTTCAGTTGTAAAATTATTGCACTGTTCGATAGTCCATATATCGAGGAAGGTTATAGGTTATTTATCACCACGCTAAGACCAATAGGAGCGGAGCAATGCGGGTAAAACCGCGGGGCACAGCTAGTCGAATAATAAATGTAGAAGAAATCAATTCGCTCAACCTCGTGTAGTTTTGTGAATTCTCTATTTATTAGCGAAGTTCTAGAAACCAAAGTTAACGTTCAATTGACGTTACCAGTCTAGTTTCTAACTTGGCAACTTGTATACAGTTTGTGTGCACTTTGTATTTGAACTGTGTCTTGACTTTATCAAACGATGGATTTTATCTGCAATATAAATTGCTACGAATAGGTCTTATAAAAATAATTGTATAGGGTAATGAGTAATTCTTCTGTCCTTGTAAACAAATCTTACATAGCGTAGGTATTATTATATACTGAATAGTGAATAGGTACGCTTTAAACAAAATATCATATGAAAAATTCTCGCTACGTAATTATTTATTTATTGTATTTTATTATGTCTGCAGTAACCACCGAGTCATAACAAGCCGGCAATAAATAAAGATTAATTAATTTGTCTACACTTCTAAAAGTGCTGTTATCTCTTATCAGCGACTCCGGCGCAATAGGTGATAGCGAGCGTTGTTTGTTTGAAAATAATTGACAATTGCGTCTATCTTGCGATCTATTGTCTGTCGCGGTGTACGGTTTGATAGGAAAGTGAATATATTACTTAAATTATGTACATATTAGTGTTTAATGCAATTTTTATTGGTTAAAGGCCGTGACGGGATAAAAATGTTATCTTGAGTCTGTTAAAAGGGAGAGCGGTTTAAAATGTATTTTATATATTCTGTAGATGTTTACGTTATTTAACTGCCTCACGAGTTACGATACATTTTGTTATTATTTTGCAGTTTTAATGTAACAATAACCTAATGTAAAGATTTATTCACCCAGAAGTTTTACAGATTATCGCGTTTTACAAACATAAAAGCATAAATATTTAGCAATCGAAGTAATGTTTATATTTAGTTCCTACATACAAAAATCAACTTAAATAATGACGATAAATAGGTGTTCAAAATTAATCTCATAACATATCAGTTTCACCGTGCGAATATCAGTCAATTTTGCCTTAAAAAAAGTTTTGCGAAAATTATAAATTCATGCCAATGCAAATTGAACCTTATTACCATTTACCGAGGAATGACCGAGATGGTTATCATCAGTGAAAGTTGTCTGGCTGGCTAAACTCGGCAAACGTAATGATGGCATCAAGCGATGCATGGATTATGTGTTATGTAAGGATATAAAGAAATTTGGATTTTAATAATATGTAATATGCTTTTGAGAAAGAAGTTTGGGAGATGTAATGTAAACTAGTAGAAAGTACTATGGGCTAGTATGTATATGATAAACTAGTGTAATATACAAGGCAAACGAAATGTACTGAGAACCTACTGTTTTAAATATAGGTACATATTATAAGTACCTACTACCTACGTGTGTTATCTTTAAAACAGGTGAATTCGAAGGAATATTAAAACCTTTAAAACGAAACAACTACCTACAAGCTAATTATAGGTTGATGTTATTCAGAAAACAAGTTGATTAATAAAATAAAACAAACAAAACTGTCCACGCAAAGTCCCCTTTATGTAATATTTGTTATTTTTAACTTCAATAATTGCATCAAAAATAGCACAATATTATTTAATTTGTCGTTTGCATCGGGTTAAATTCAATTTAACTGTCGTCCGATAGCTTCCTCATTGGTTTATATTTCTGATACTAACCTTGAAGTTTTGCTTTTTTCCATTTTGACGGTCGCAAAATGCAGGCCTCTGATTGGCTGAGCGATGCAATACAATCTAGTATCGATAAAAAGTTTGGACGTTCCATAGGGGTTATTGAAAGATCAACTGTTTTTGTCCAATTTTGGGTTCCAAATGATTGCTGATAAGGTTTATTTTACAATAGCCTGATAGTATTATCTATAAGCATATTATACTCCTCATAAATTATATTTGTTCTGGATGATACGAGATTCGATTATTAACTATCAAATAACTTTCTCTAGGATATTTTTTATTTAGGTATTCATCTTCATCTTCATATGTACTGAACATTCAAATTGAAATTATTTATTTATTTATTTATTTATTTATGATGCACCAAAAGTAACTCAATTTGTAACATTATATAAATAATCGTACATAAAGTCTTAATCTAAATTGGCTACTAATTATAAGTACATACAGCATTACTTCAGAATTGGATTGAATTTAATATTTAATCTAAATAATTATACACAGAAAAAAAAATGTTAGATGTAGAGCAATGTGAAAACAATATTGTCAAAAATAATTGTCGGAATTCAATAACATTTTTACAGTCATTCAATAACAGATTTTGAGGATTAACGATTTAAATTCATTTATTTAAACATTAAAAGTAGAATGTACTGACTGACTCAGACAAACACTATTAATAATTTGAGAGGGCTGGACCGATCGTAATGTTCTTTAATTTGTCGATTTATTTTTCAACAAAATTGCATAATAAATATTAAATACCTATGAAGTTCTTGGATATTTTTCATGAATTTGTCTTCTTCTTCTTTGTTTATAAAGTGTAATTTGTCTTTATTAATATTGATTTATTAACATTTGAAAGTTTTATAATTATTTTAAAATCTATTTCAACAAATAATACTATTCCAGTGCTATCAGGCAAACTTAAAGCAGGTCACATGCCATTGTATGTCTTATCAGTTCATTGTATACGAAAAACAAGATTGGGTCACCAGCTGTTTTTAAATTTTTGATTAGACAAGCTTCTATCAGTTATTATCGTGTGACGTGTAGTATTTATTTTTAGTTTTTTCGTCAACACAAAATTAAATATTCCACGGTTCCATAAGTAAAAGTATCTACTTTTAGATAGATATCATTTTCTACGGTCTTTCATTAGGAATCTAAGGTGGTTGCCTTTTCAAATACAAATTTAGTTAAATATTTAAACTCGAAGTTGAATATTTATAAAATCAACAATCTTTTTGAAGGGAAACTTCTTTACGCGCGTTGAGAGTAAAATTTCAAGTTCGCGTCATGGAAATTTCGTCACGTCATGGAGTAAGGCGACGATTTTGGTATCTTTGAATCTTGCCAGAGAAGTTTTAGTTCTGCCACGTGTGCTCGGCACACACGCAAATTTTTTTAGGGTTCCGTAGCCAAAATGGCAAAAACGGAACCCTTATAGTTTCGTCATGTCCGTCTGTCCGTCTGTCCGTCTGTCCGTCTGTCACAGCCGATTTACTCGGAAACTATAAGTACTACAGTGATGAAATTTGATGGGAATATGTGTTGTATGAACCGCTACAAAAATATGACACTAAATAGTAAAAAAAAGAATTGGGGGTGGGGCCCCCCATACATGTAACTGAGGGATGAAATTTTTTTTTTCGATGTACATACCCGTGTGGGGTATCAATGGAAAGGTCTTTTAAAATGATATAAAGTTTTCTAAAAAACATTTTTCTTAAAGTGAACGGTTTTTGAGATATCAGCTCTCAAAGTCGTAAAAAGTATGTCCCCCCCCCTCTATTTTTATAACTACGGGGTATAAAATTCTAAAAAAAATAGAGGTGATGCATGCTAATTAACTCTTTCAACGATTTTTGGTTTGATCAAAGTATCTCTTATAGTTTTTGAGATAGGTTGATTTAACTGTAATTTATTATATTTGCTGCTACGGAACCCTTTGTGCGCGAGCCCGACTCGCACTTGGCCGGTTTTATTATAGCTCTGCTTTAATGCCACATACGGTCTACCTAAATAATGAAATTCCGTCCATATTAATTTTCAATGAAAACATAAAATAACATCAGAAATGGACATTGGGAAGGATAGGCACAACAAGTAGGTAGGAATAACAAACACATGCAGACTGAAATATCAAATGACTCATCGCTTTATCCATAACGCGATGTGATTCAAGGATATCCTGGGGTTAAGGCACTGCGCAAATAATATACCTTTGTTGTTCATACGACTGAATTTATTTAAATTTTCCGAGATTCACAGCATATTTTTAATTTAAATAGGTACATACTTTGCTGTATCGGTTTTTACAAACGTATTTTTAAGGGTATAAAAATA
>CAJQZN010039621.1:51051-65306 GCA_907164685.1 Colias eurytheme | reverse complement strand
AAAAAAAAAATAAAGACTAATGAACAAAAATAATTAAACTAAAACACGAAAAGAAATTAGTGTGGCGACCTAAATGGTGAGGCCCTCACCTAATTAAAATAATTATCAAGATTAAATGAACAACTCAATATTTTACGGAATTATTACTAAATTGTCACAGAAAAATGCTATCTAACTAAAAATTCCTGAATATATTTAAAAAATGCTAAAATTAGAAACAAGATAGGTTCTACCTACATTATTTTACATTACTGTACATCCAAATATAGAAAAATCTATTCAAAATCCCACTGCATCAGTGGACTATTGAATTTCAAAATTTGCTAAGCTTTTGGGGTAATTGCTCCTATGAAATAAGATTTTCGTTATAATATGTTCTAAATAGTTTTTTTATTCGTTTTTCAAATAATTTGGGAGTGAAAGAGATAAAATAGTAATAAACCACAGGAATAAAATTTAAAACGGTTTAAACACGTATTTTTGATTCTGAGGTTTTATATAAAACCTACGAGTTGTTTAGCGAAATCTTAGGTTCCCTATGCGAAAATTTTAAGCCTGGCAACATGTCTTTTAACTTCTATTGTCTTTGAATTGGTATGTACATTGTACGCCAATAACTTTGAACAGCACGTAAGGTATTCAAATACATCGTTAGAATATTGAAGACCTAACTTAAACCATATCAGCAATCACCCCAATGCACTATACAATATTAGCTTTATAATATAAAAGTATATTTACAATTGAATATCAGTCATTCACGCAAGGATATGCATTATTGCCGGGAGTTACGTCTCGGTCTAGGACACAAGGAATCGCATCGAATCCAACTTTACAACGGCTACCATTGATATGTTTGCTTAACACATTTGTCTAGCTCATTTTTTTCATATAGAAAATATATAAACTTCACGATTTATATTTTCTGTTGTAAATATTATGATGTGGATATTTTAAGGGTTTTATA
The DNA here is from genome assembly GCA_907164685.1 of Colias eurytheme. Lineage (NCBI taxonomy): Eukaryota > Metazoa > Arthropoda > Insecta > Lepidoptera > Pieridae > Colias > Colias eurytheme. The sequence goes on along the minus strand of CAJQZN010039621.1, from coordinate 64,339 downwards.
GTTCTTGGAAGGAAGATGTGTAGAAGTACGAATTAGTACGCGAAAATCTTTTATAATGCACGTGTTAGTACACGATAGACATGAACTACAACAAAACTAGCATTTAAATACGATCTAAAATCTAGATTTAGACCGTAGATTCCTTTCTAACGAAATAAAATAATTTTAGAATTTATAATTTATATAGACAATCGTCGTACAGCGTACTTGAAAACGTGTCCTTTTCTAAGTATCGATTGGTATTTGGTAGGTAGAAGGTACTACAGACAGCAACAGATGTAAAAAGTATCATAGACAAGGTACATCGAAACACAATCTATTCCCTACAGAACATTATTTACATTTTACACTGTCACATCAAGAACAAACTATAAAACCCCGCAAATATCTACACGAAGGTGCCCAAATGTTGCGGTCGGTCCCCGGCAATAATGAGATGGCGACATTATATAAGTCGGTGCGCGTCGTCGCGGCAGTCGTCCGACTCGTCGCTGTCGGAGCGCGAGCAGCACGAGTCGCTCCAGTGCTGGAACTCCTCCTTGTGGTGCTCCAGCGCCATCAGCGACGGGAACAGGCTGTCGCATGAGCTGCACCTGTAATGTCATCAACTTGTCAAATACCACCCATTCAAAATCTTGGGCATGGTAAATAGAATTGCAAAATCAGCCCCATTTTAAGAAAATGTTATGGAATAGGGTACATTATAGAAATATAATTGATTAAGTTTTCGGGCTAAAGGGAGTCCATTGAAATGTTATTATTATTTATTTATAAGCGCTCCAATGATGACTGGGACTTTTAATACTCATAGGTAATTATTACTAATAATTATAAGAAAAATGCGGAATGATATGAATATAAAAAATCGAAAATAGACTCGCGATACAAAGGGACAAAATATAAGCATTTTATTTAATAAAATAAAAAAAATGTAGTGAAAATTTATCGCTTAGAAACACAACGAAAAAATTAAAATTGGCCTAAACTTTTTATCGCCTATTGGCGACCTACGCATCAAAATATAAAATTGCGTCCTCTCCACAGAGCAAGTAATATGGTCCTCTCCGTTTAAACTGATTGAAAATGGAGTCTAAACTCTAAAGGAGTCGGATATATATTATATATACGTACATACATATATTATGTTACCTACATACCAAAATACAGGTGAAGCTACTAAAAGCGTGCTAAATATAAACTTACCCGAAATGCCTTTTCTTTTGCTGGTGATCGCTGAGCTGGCGTCGAGTGGGAAACGACCGGTCACACACGTTGCAAGTCAATGCTTCGTCTGTAAAGATCGGTTTAATTATTTTATATAAAATTTCAGTTTAAATATGTACGCCTGCGTGGTACAGTGGGAACGTGCGAGCATAGAATCCCGTTGGCGACGAAATAAAAAAAATATGTCTCGGTCAGTAAAACAGATCTATGCATATTGCATCTGCCCCTATGATAAGTGATAGCGATGATAAGTGCTTAACTCGGGACTTATCAGCACTTTTTTAAATATAGGCATGTACCCACCTAAACCTAATACTATTTTTCTTTACAGTTTTGTTAATATTATTCTCGGATACAAGAAAAGTTATAGATTTAGATAGCTTTTCAAAAACTACTAAAGGTATTTTTTATTAAATTAAAAAAAAAAAAACGACAACAAAAGGATTGGGGGAACGGCCTCTTAAATAAAGTGACATTTTCATGTACTTTTTAACTTGCTAGGAAAATGAAGGTATCTGTGTTAAAATGATATACAAACTTAATTTATGTACATATTTATTTAATCAATATCACTAAAAATAGTGTTTTATTAACTACAAAAAATCAGTTCACCATAATAATAATTTAAAAACCACGAACTTCTATCATAATATTACAATATTTGTGCGATGCGACAAAATCGTGTAAGTATTTCATAAAATTTAGGAATAACTACTTAACAGTAAAAAATGTAATATTGAGAAAATTTGTCGTAATGGTCTATAATTTACATTTAGAAGTTTTTACAAAATACTACATACACACAGAAATGCGAGAAATCATTTTTGGAAATACTACTTCATTGTAGACTAAAATTAATAAATCTATAAAGTTAAACAAAAGCTGCAAAATCATAACATGAACTAAATATAGAAATAATACTAGAAGAATGGAAAGGAACTTGAAACAATTTTTGTAATACATTGTTCATTAATTAATAACCAGGCAATTTTAGAATAAATATTGAGAAACAGATACTTAATAGTTATAATTTTAAATTGAGCTACTTACAATACAGTATATTTTCCAATTACAAGAATGTTTCAATTTTCAATAATATTTAATAGTTATTTCAATATAGAATTCTAGAACTGTAAATTCAGTAAAGAATTAAGGCAAGTCGAACATTTAAAATTGATCTTCGCTACATTATTTAAAAGTTTTTTAAACACATAAAATATACCATATTAAAAACGTAAGGCAACAGTTTTTCACACACATCCAAACTAATCACAATATACACTGCGTCCACTCTCGTACACACTGCCTGTGTTAAATCGGTAAAGTATTTGACACCGATGACTTGAACATGCCGCCGAAGAACCTCATTCCCGAGGATCCACCAGGTATGGAGCCCATCATCATCCACATGAGAGCTAGGACCTGGCCCACGGCACAGATCACAGTGAGCGGCGTGCTTTGGAGATGCAATGCACAGTACAATGTTGCGATTAACGTGAACCCATAGAGCGATGTCGTGAGCGCTCTCTCTCTAGAGAACATTGACTTGAGGTGCGACCATGGACCCCAGAGGAAACTGAAACTGTTAGATATAAATATTAATAATGATGATGCTTTAGTTGTTGGCTATTGAGTTGAATGGTGAATTGATTGTGTTACAGTTTTTAAGTTTCCAGTTCATTTGAGTAATTACAAAATGAAAAAGTATATTCAATAGTATGCTACTTATATTAATGATAATAATTATGTAATTATAAGGAATTATTAGTTGTATTCATTACATGAAATAATTAGTTAAATATCTATTGATGAGTTATGGAGAAGAAAATTAAATAAATTAAATAAGTGTTTTATTTTAAATTATTGACAATTCTATTTACAAAATTATTGAACTTATTCTATATTACTTATGTTAAAGTGGATTCCTTTATAACAGTGAATTAGAAAGTATAATAGAAGTACAGAAACAAGTTCACATGTATGTCATGTCGTGCGTCTAACAACAATTATAGGTGAGGTAATCATGAATACCTTGTGTAATCTGTTGTATATGAAACATGCTCTAATTGATTATTTTTGAAATAATGGTTCACAATATAATCAAAGGTTTTAGTACTAAAAACTGAGGGGAAGATTATGCATTGTTAAAATATCTTTTGTAAGTTAAGAAAAATTAATTTTTATAAGTATTCTTCAGTACTACTCTTTCGATTGAAAATGAAACTCAGTCTGTAATATAGTGTATCTATATGACATGCTAACACAAACAAAATATTTTATAAAATGCCTTGTGAATTTCAATTGTTTTGGCAATGTATTTTTATGTAAGTTAGTAAATATGTTAATTACATTTTATATCTGAATCATGACTGTATGATGACTCATATGTAACATCATATTATTCTTTATAATATTGCAAAAAATGTTTGTAAAAAGTATTGTATTATTAATTTCATACACATAAATGAAGTCTTATATATAATAGAAGAGAGACTTACCTAAATATGAAGAATAAACTTCCTAGAGTGAAAAGTAGTGCAAACTTCCTTGCTTGTAGTAGAAGTATGGGTATGTACAAAAACGACAGAATAAAGCATAGAATTCCGAAGAATAAACAAATTCCAAAACCCATAAACCGCTGCGTTCGGGTCTGCAACAATTAATATTTAATAAAACTTTGACCTTATTATCAAAAGTAAATAACAGCAAATGATAACAAAATTAATCGCACTCACAAGGGTAAAGTATTCCTTTTGCACTTCTTCGAACCAAGAACTAGTAGTGGTCGTGCTGGTGGGCGTCTCTTCGTTGCTTCGTGTGAAAAAGTTCGAAGTTGAAAAAGGTAAGTTGAACTTGTAGCTTCTTCGATTCTCATTTTGTAGTAAATAGTCATCCAAATCGGATTTCAAATTTGCCATCTTGATTGTTACACTAGACCCTCCGTTTGATATTCGTAAATCACTTATTTAGTATGCGGAAGTCTTTAAAATTTAAAGTTCACAATAAAAAACAATGCAATTCCAACAATCCCTAAACCAACTTTAGTGTATGTGTCATGTTGACATTGACAACTGGGTTTTAGGTGTCAAAACAGCAAAAGTGATGTGCTGTGCTCGTTGGATTGAATGGTACAGATAAACAAATCGTGCGGTCTACTCACCATAATCTGTATCGTCACTGAATTCATCATGTGAATGTCGCACGTTGTTGTTGTATCGGTCATGCGCACAGGGAGGGCAGACATTGCGCGTGTCTCGCTCGTCGAGGTCTGTGCTGCTGGCATCTGAATCTACATCTGCTTCTTCTATGTGAATGTCTTCGCTTTGTCTGTTATCAAGCTTTTCATTCGATGAAAGTTGGTTGTAATTCTTTCTTGGTGGTCGTGACTCTGGAAATAAAATATTAAAGTTATTTATATAAAATATTGCAATATTCTGAACTACCATAAACATTTGCATTTCTCAGTAACGTTTTAATAATCAAAATAATTATTAAATTAGTAATACTTCACATACAACGTTAAACACTTACATTAAGGATTGGTCTCCGCTCGCGTGCTACGACTAGATACCGCCGGCGTACTTGAAAAATGCGGCAACTAATAGTACGCCGAATTCGGCGTACCCAAGCCAGTCGTGTCACAAGCATTGTGTGGAGAGGGCGAACCGATAGTTTAAGATTTTGAACAAAATCTGAAGTAAAATGCCTATTTGCGTCATAAAACTATTTAAAAATAATACAACAAAAAATAAGAAAGACACTGGGATCACGTACCATCACTAAGTATCGTATTATTCGAAATTTCTCCTTTACTTCGAAATTTTTTTCTACGAAAATACGACGCCATTCAGTGTTGCCGTACTGCATATCCAAAAAAATACACGTGGTTGAGGGAATCTTTAAGCAATAATTTGAACTTTTTTTTTTCAATACTATTACTAACACATGTATACAAAAGTATAATAACAATAATTTATTCCTGTTTAACAATGTTTAACTGACTCATATAATATGTTATTTTTTTATTTCCGCTTTTTTACTTTTAAACAACCTTTGTGACCATAGTATAGTAGCGTCGCAAGAGGATTTTAGTCATGCGATTCAAATAGTTCATGGATTCGATTCCCGGCCAGGTCAGGATGAAAAAATATATTTTTCAACACTTCTTTCCAAGATGGCAGATTTCCCATTTATGAGGTAAAATTTATGTAGGTGGCAGCCCAATTCTTCACACACACTAGCGTCTTTACAAATTGCCTAACACACACTACAGAAATGAGTTGCCGGTTGCCGCACTCACAGAGCTATTGTTTTTAGGTGGGGCGGTATCTAGTCGTAGCGCGCGCGCGGAGACCAATCCTTAATCTAAGGTTAAACATAGTTTTATTTTCTGTTAAATTACAAACTATGAGTTGGCATCTCTGATGTTCTTATTATCTATAGCTGCAACATAATAATACTAATATGACTGATTCCAACGCATGCAGCAGGTCCAATGTAATTAATTAGTTTGTAAAGAGCGTTTCTCTAATTGAACGCGTTTTTGTTTTATTTCGGGTCAGTATAGTTAATTATTTGGTGGATATAGGACTAAATAAATTATGAATATTATAACGCATGTTAGCTGTTCTTATAGTGTTATTGTTTTCAATAAAGATACATATTATAAAATAGTTTGGAAAATCCAAAAGTGCACGCCTCATAATTTTTTTTAAATAATTATTTATTAATTATTATTTTTGTTTATTTAATAACAATTAAACCACATCGAAACACACCCTGAAAAATGAAAGGGTTCTATTCCTGAGCATACTCAAGCGTAAGAGAAAAAAAAAGACTCGATTAGTAAAGTATTTCGGTCGCTATCGTGTTAACAAGAAAAAGGATCCGCACATACAGACACACGGAAGTCCAAGACAGAACTTTTTTAAACTGTTTTTTAACTAGTTTAAATAACAAAAATGACATCAAAAATATCATGAACGTTAAAAATAGTGTTTTTTCTTAATATGTGTGTGTATGTATTATCTTACAAGTGCAATGTATGATACATAAAGACATTTTAAGTTTGAAAAATCAGATGTTTTGCGCGAAGTGACAGTAGTACCCACCTCAACGCTTCGCTTATGAGGCGTGCAATATTCAGATTATTTATAGAGCAAAGTAAACAATTCTTGATAAAAAGTATTTTCAATCGTTCGCTATCGTACTGCACCTAGAGATTATAATATTTGAACACAAAGATTTTATATTTATTTTAAAGATATTAATGGGAACTCCACAATCTATATACAATATGCATAATTACATACACTTAATTACAGATACTTATATACAGATTGAGGTCACTTAGTACAAATATTATTTATTTTGATTATATGTATGTTTATTGTTTTATCGTAATAACAATGTAATTTTAGTACCTAATATTATAAACCTATCGATTAATTTTCAATATTAAACTTATCGCTGCACAGATGAACTGACAATCCTATGTGAAATAAGTAATAAAAATAATAAGGTTGAGATGAAAAATATTTAAGTAAGTAGGTAGGTATAAAAGAAAAGCAAAGTTTGATTTGATTATATCAAATTTTAATTTGCATGTAAAAGGCCTTTCATTAAAAATGAACGTAATTAAAAAACGGTTAGAAGACCGATGTTTCATATAAAAGTTTAACCATTTTTTTAATTCGCCTTCATTAAATTATAACTACAGAAGCGTACAAAAGGGTTCGGGTTGTGAGTTGACACGACCCTTTTCGGTAAAGCAAAAAATTTCATCAAATCGAGTCAATATTTAAGGACGCGTAAATCTGTCTAAAATTAAGCGATAAAACCTTTTCTTTTACAGGTTAAAGATGGACAAGAATTCTCCTAAAGTGGCCGTCCTCGGGGCGGGAGTCGTCGGTTTAACGGTGGCGAAAATATTGCAAGATAGACTCAGAAATGTTGACATCACAGTCGTAGCGGATAAATTTAAAGAGGATACTGTGAGTTGTGTCGCTGCGGGCATCTTTCGGCCAGGACTCAGCTTCCGAGGTCCCACATACGACATAACAAAACGATGGATTGACAATTCTTGGTACTACTGGCAGGATATATTAAAAACATCCGAAGCAGACAAGGCCGGCGTAGTTTCGCTTTCCACTTACATATTCTCAAAAGAAAACTACCACACGACTAGAAATCGCTTAATTGAAGATCTTGTGCCTATTTATCGACCTGTCGATGAGAATGAACTAGAAATTGCAGGCAAAGGTTGGAAATATGGGTCTTATTTTACAACTGTCAAAACGTCATGCGACTATTACCTGCCGTGGATAGAGAATTCATTCGTCAAAAGTGGCGGGAAAATCATCAACAGAAAGGTGGACAGTTTCTCATCGCTCGAATACGATTTGGTGTTTAACTGCACCGGGATGGGAGCAAAATATTTGTGCAACGATTACGATTTAGTGCCGATACGTGGTCAGATTTTCAAAGTGAGAGCTCCGTGGTTAAAGACGGCGTTTTACGGTGACTATGATGCGTATGTGATACCGGGGCAAGACGGTATAGCGACTTTGGGAGGAGTGCGGCAATACGACAGCTACAACATGCAGGTGTGCAGACATGACGCGGCGGCAATCATGGAGAGGTGTGTGGACTTGTTGCCCGCTTTGAAGAATGTAGAGATAGTGGCACAGAAGGTAGGCTTGCGACCTCATAGGGTACCTGTACGTGTGGAGGCAGAGGTTATTGATGGTTTGAAAGTTGTGCATTGCTACGGTCATGGTGGATACGGCGTTATGTGCGCTCCGGGAACTGCGATAGACGCGATCGATATTGGCTTGGACGTTTTAAGATCTAATATGAGGAGCAAAATTTAATGTTATCTTAAGTGTAGGTCAGTGCATATCAATATAGAGATCGTTGTTTAGTGTAATTCCAAAGTATATTTTATATTCAGTCACACGTATATTTTTGTAATAAATATTGTTAGAGATTGTTTATTAATAATAATATGAAAATAAAATAAATACTGTTCGAAATACTGATGTTGTTTGTTTGGTATTAAAATATATAGTAAATAATTTATTAGGGTTCGTCCTATTCATAACCGATAAAGGTGAGATTTATAGTAGAAAGATACATACCACATTTTATACATGCTGGGCATTATTTATGTACACTGTTATGAAAAAGGAAGAAAAAATGGTTCATCTTGAATTGACTGGGGTTCACGAATATTTCCAACGTAACAGATTTTTGGAAATCAGTATTCATTATATGTACCTAGTAGTTCCTGAGTTAAGCGCGTTCAAACAAAAAACATTTTAAGATTTACATTACTATTAACTTTTTATTATTTATAATGTCCAACAAACTAGTTAATATTATACATGTTAAGTAGATGTTGTCATACCTACTGTCTTAAGCTGGACACGATTCCGCTCTCAAGGTAGATTAAATTTGGCCATGTTCACGAATAATACATCAATTCAATTATTGGAAACATATTGAAGATGTTACAACTTAGTCGACAATGCAACGATCTACTAGAGCGACCATATATTTCGGAAAATCAAATAAATTACCTACTCTATATTATTTTTATTATGTTGGTTACACTTTATATAATGCGGTCTATATAAACTACAGAAACAAAGAACAGAAAGTAATGATAAATTCTCGCGTTACATTTGAAAAAAAAAATTATCAACGAAATTCATAATTTTAAATTTTAACAGATAGGCACTTAAGGCTCTACTTTTCCTAAAGTTTTCTACTTGAGTTTAAAAGATGCTTCCAATGTTGTACAGTATAACAATGTTTAAAATACATGATTTGGAAGTTTAAACCTCAAAATATATAAATCAACAAAAACAAGATCAGAAAACAAGCAAAGTTTGAGAGGGATTTAAAACAAATTTGAGAGACAATTTTGTTTCGGATTTCTTCAATTCTTAGTTTTGTTATACCTACAGATTATGTTTTATCCTTTCTATTGTGTTTCCGAACGATATTTCACGCTTTATTCAGAGTGACAGCCAAATGACAGATATAAAGATTGATCATCTGTCCTTGTTAGTTTTTAAAGGTACTAGCCGACTAGCGCAGGCTACCTTATTGGCAAATACCGCAGTATTAAGCTTAGGTATTAAGTATTTGTGATACACTTATTGACTAAATCTATTATAATATTGATTACTTCATTTGATATTATGTTCATAAGACACATTTAAATAAATATTCCTTAGCAATATTATACATGCGACAGTAACTTTATTTGTTATTGTCTGTGTTACGCAATTTACTCTTAAATTGCTGAAACGATTTAAATGAAAAAATTACAACAATTGCAGAATTTCACCATTCCATACGGACCAAACCGCGGGCATAGCTAGTTTGTGTACTACATAGTCTATTTTAGCTCACACAATGGCTCAACCACGGTCTAAAATTAGCATGTTATTAACTAGCTAAATGCACGTTTTCCGTACGTCCAACATCACTTTTTTAATTAAAAACACGTAAAGTTTAAAAACTGTTTAATTGTGTTTTACACAAGCTCATAAATAACCTCGTAAATCGAGCTTATACTCATGTTTCTTATAACAAGATCTGCTTGTGATTGATGCAATTCACTTCCATTCCTTGTTCCCGTAATAAGCTGAGCGAATAAACGTAAAAAGCAATTGCTAGCTTGTACAAACATTGTGTATTTGTTTTTGAGTATTAGTCAGAGCGTGGCTGACTGTTACAAATTGTATTGTGGATTTAACATTTTGAATTTTAGTATTTTCTTGGGTTTCATTTTACGCGACTTTGATACGTTAAAATCCGAAAAAATGTTTATTTTTGAACATTGTAGGTTTAGGTTACCCTGTACAGTATTGTATCTATTAGGTAAGTATTAAGACGATATTAACATTAAAAATATTATTTTTATGATTGCCAAAAGATAAACGGTAAGGTTTGATAAGAGTTTTTAATCTATAATGATATAAACCACAGATTAAAGGAAATCAATGATATTTTCTATTTATATAGATCGATAATACAATTCGATTTTCGAAGTAATTTAGTGATTAACAAAATGTAGAGACTATAGACTGAGATTTATTTAAACTAGTCTCTACTGACGATCGAAAACTTTGTAATGAAATTCCCATAGAAGTTCTTTCTTAATTATTTTTAACTATATTAACATGATGCCATAATTTATTTGAAGTATTTCAATTTGAATCTGTGCACACACGAGCGACGTCGTGGGCACAGCTAGTTATAGGTAAATCATATTGTGACATTACATTATACCGAACCCTTAAGACCCAGCGTATCAAATAAATCAAAAATGATTTCCAATAATCAGAAACTAACAAGCAATGAGCGACGTTTGTACAACATGAAACTGTCACTCTAATTTGGCTTGCAAATGAACCGTCCGGATCGATGCAACACTGATTGAATAATCAAACCCGATTACTGCCGTTTATTTGAGAAGACTCCATATATTATGAGTTCACGACACGTGCCATGAAGCTGTTTACTTGTTTGTTACTTGACAGGCAAATAACTTTATTCTGTTACATAACTAGTTATCTGTGATTTGAAGTATTTCTTCTTGATGGAAATGCGTTTTAAAAATAAGTAAATACAGTGAAGTCTGAAGACAGTGCTTTTGAGCAGTTTGATTTAAATAGTCAGGTTTACAATTAAATTAAAAGACAGTTTAACTCGTATGAATATTAATTTTATTAATTATTTCTACAATAACTTTGTTTATATCAAGGTCTGAGTTTGTTCGCTTTGACCTATGTGATTCGATAAGTCATAACTAAAATAATGTTGGAATTTAGTCCCTAATAGTTTTCATAGCATTGTTATATCTATCATAAACCTTGTATAAAATATATAGAAAAAAAAATAACAATCGATTTAAGTACTTTTGAAAAAATGCAATTGAATGAAAATTTTGTTTAATAGGTCGAGTACAATATGCAGTCCTCGATTTGTTCATTGATTGAAGCTACTTTTATCTAAAACACTAAGCACTATAAATCTTTTGTTAGTTGAATATTATTCCTCAAAGTTGAGAGATATTATTCGTAGCAATTAGCAACAACGCGTAGCGGGTGCTACGTTTGTAAGGTTTTAGTTCTACGTGGCACATACTATATTATATTATTTACTTACTAAGCCATTATTTACTAGTTGCACAGTTTATGTTTACTTTTAGTTCATTTAAGGTTATGTAAAACTTTAACAAACTCCAAAGAAGTTCAAAGAAAAGACGAGATTAATTATTATCGATACAACTTGAAGAACTTCTTAATGAATCTTTCGTTAGTTGCTTTTATATTATTTATTTTTACAAAGTTGTACAGGGAGATATTGTTTCCTATCCTCTTTTCCTATTATAATACGAACATCTACACAAAATCACAGAGTTTTAATTATGATAAGATCGATAAAATATTGAGAACGTCACTATGTAAAATGTAATGTTTATTTCAAATCTATATGAAGTGTGAGTGCAACATTTTTAGCATAGAAAATATGATTTAATATTAGAAGTTAGATCACGAAATTCTCAGAAATATTTTACATAAAGAAACGAGTGTAGCAGACGCGCAACTAACGTCTGTATGAAATGAATGCATTTTTCATATACAATTACCTCTGGAGCATAATTCAGAGTTTCAGTGAAGTTTCTAAGAAATGAATTATTTATTTTTTAACATTTTCTTACCATTATTTACTATAGTTTGTTAATAACTAGCTAGACCATGCTTTACTCGTAAAAAGTAGGAAGGTAGTTATGTGATTGCCCCGAGAATAATTATATTGTAATAGTATATATAGATATAATAGATAATATATAATAAACATATTTCAGTTATTTCGTTTTAATTTAATGTTTAAATGTCTGCGTGAAATAATACAATACTAAACTAACACAATAATCCCTAATACTCATAGTAATAGACACATAAATAGTTTAAAAAGTTTAGCAACCCGTAACAGGGTCCGACATCGCAATACACTTAAGCTTTAACCCGAGTTTAACCTTATAGAAAGGGCGGATTTTTCCGCGGTGTTGCTGTTACATCTATAGGTACTTATCTATACTAATATTATCAAGCTGAAGAGTTTGTTTGTTTGTTTGAACGCGCTAATCTCAGGAACTACTGATCCGATTTGAAAAATTCTATCGGTGTTAGATAGCCCATTTATCGAGGAAGGCTATAGGCTATATTATATCGTTATGCTAAGACCAACAGGAGCGGAGTCACGCGGGTAAAACCGCGGAGCGCATCTAGTATTAGATAAGAAGCTATATCATAAAATACGTGTTATTGAAATTATATTTTAAAATATGTAAATGTATATAAAGTTACTTTCAGGGCGGAAAGCTTGAAGTTTCCAATAATATTTCAAATAGATAGAGATTTTAATATTTTACGTGTTCGATTCTGAATCGTCTTTCCTTTTGGTTGGTAACCTATTAAAAACTCGAATTTCTATTACCCGAATCTTAAAACCCCGAAAACGGTTGTTAGAACTTTTAAAAGACAGATGTAATGAATGACAAATTTTTAAAATTCCTTTTTTAATTTCCCAGATGAATCAATTTCCAGATGCACCAAAACCAGATTTTTAAAAAGTATTTTTTTGTTTCCCGTATTCTCATAATACAGATCTCATTATACCAGATTCTCAGAATACTTTTTTTTGTTTCCCATCGTACCAGTTTCCAAATAAACTATTGCCAAATTTTCATAATCTTTTTATTTGGTTCCCATATAATCGTATAACAGATAAACTATTGCCAGATTTTCATAATCTTTTTATTTGATTTCCATACAATCGTGATTATACCTTTACTATCGACTGAAAATAATCATTGTCAGTAAGTAAATTTATTGTTTTACTTGTCCATTACAGACCAGTTTTAGTGTCAAAGTCGACTCAGTAGGTTAGGTTTGAACTACGACCCCTACGCTAGAACGCTATTGTTTTACTTGCCTATTACAGAAAGGTTTAAGTGTCAAATTCGACTCAGTAGGTTAGGTTA
>CAJQZN010039621.1:0-51041 GCA_907164685.1 Colias eurytheme | reverse complement strand
GCACGAGCCGAGCGAGCGAAGCGAGCGTGCCGCGGTAGCGGCCGGCGAGTGCCAGAACCGACTCGCTATTGTTTTACTTGCCCATTACAGAAAGGTTAAAGTGTTAAAATCTATTCAGAAGGTTAGGTTAGGTTCGTGCTGCGTCCCCCTGGAAGGATTTCGTTTTGCTGGATATCGTTTATTTGAATTTCAAAAATCTGGACATTGTTTGTCTGGATATCAATTAACTGTATTTAAAAAATTTGTGTTTTAAAAATCTGGCTTTCGTGCATATGGATTACGGTCATCTGGATTTTGTGCATTTAGATTTCGTATGTCTGGAACTCATTCGTCTGGATTGTAAAACGTCGTACAAATAAAGAAATGGGCAAATGAAATTCAGAGTTGCGATTATATGGCAAACTAAACTTCGAAATTTTAAAATTCGGGGTTATGAAAAAATGTCCAAACGTTTTCTGGATTATGATATTCGGAATATTAAAATTCGAGATTAAGATAGGTAACCCTTTTGGTTACGTTGAACTATTTACTGTTATATTGTTATTAAATAATCAATTGAATATAAATATAGGTAATATAAAAAATGTTGTGTGGTTTTATGAAACCACGGTAAAAGTGAAACTGTTCGAACGGTTCCGAACACTGCTTTGTGTAGCGCATGTCGCGTGACGGTCGGCTACCGAGTAGGTATACCTACTCGGCAGCCGCGATACACGCGACATGCGCTACACAGACCAAAAAGTTTGAGACGATGTAATAAAAGTTTCACTTTACAAATATTTCCCTTAACAATATACAAACATTAGGTGAATAATACTTAATTGTTAACTGTGAAATAAAAAAATCTTACAAATTCACGAGGTTATATTTACCGTGCATTCAGCTATTATTCAATTAAATATTTGCATAATATTTTTACGCAGAGCGAATTGAATTTGCATGTGTAATGTAAGTATTGGGTTCAGTATGTTTGTGTGAAATACTTCAAAAAAATTTTTTTTGTGCTACACTTGTAAATTAAGAAATTTCACGAAACATTTACTTAATTTATTAAGTATCAAAATAAAAAAAAAAATATTATATTGTAATCTGAAAATAAAATGTATCAATTATCATATAAAATACATAAAACAATAAAAACTGGTGTTTCGATTTTTTTGATGAGAAGTATCTTTTTAATTTTTTAAACTCTAATAGAAGTATAATCTTATAGATTTTTTTAATCCTTAATGCAAATATAAATACGTGGGTTTGAGGAATGAATAAATAAAAATCCAATTTAAAAACTAGGTATAATGGAATAATATGAGAACATATTTTTGTATAAAAAAGCATCAGGCGCCGGCGAGATTCGAACTCACGATCTCCTGTTTACTAGACAGGCGCTTTAACCAACTAAGCCACGGTGCCGATGGCGGGAATGTTGAAAAATGTATAAGTTTGGTGTTAATTAAATATAGTTGAAGTGAAACTTCTTTATTCGCGTTGAGAATAAAATTTCAATATCGCGTCATGGCAATACCATCACGTCATGGAGTAATGCGACGATTTTGTTATATTTGCATCTTGCCAAGGAAGTTTTACTTCTGACGCGCACACACGCTCTTTTCTTATATCATTTTTTTTGTTTTAGCATAAAAGTAATATATTATTATATATTATTTTTGGAACATAAAAAGTAAAAGGAAGGATTTTACATGCCGAGACCGTTTTTTTTTTCACCTACAATAGCTCTAAAGGTTTCCTTCAAAATAGATCAAAATTTAAAAATAATAATTTGTTTACAAAATAATCTAATACACGTAAAAATAGCATTTTACGATACGCAAAGCCAATATCGTCCCTTTGCCTAGTGAAGTGTGAAGAGGCCTTAGAATCAACGCAATTTGGAATATTCATACGGGGCCTTTAATCTCAACGGGGACATTTTGTATATTCCGAGAAACAGGCGAACCGAGAACATGCTATCATACAGTGAAGAAAATATAACTGGTGGAATTTGACCTTGATAAAGATATGTGAATGTAAAATAAAATTTGTATGTTACAAATATACCCGTGGTTTCATACACACAAATGTACCTTTTGTCAAGTCAAGTCAAGTATGTCAAGCTTTTTTGAATGTCAAACTTTCGTGTTTCAATTATTATTATTTAAAATTATACTAGCGGTCCGCCCCGGCTTCGGCCGTGGTATCTACATGTTAAACTATCCTATCTCTCAAGTTGGATCAAACTGCACATGGTGTGCGAATTTTATTATAATCGGTTAAGTGGTTTAGGAGTCCATTGAGGACAAACATTGTGACACGAGATTTATATATATTAATAAGATGATGAAAAATTCAAAACGTAAAAGAGAGACAACAACACAATTTTTTTTTAAATATTACAGACTACATGATAAATTAAAGTAAGTACGTAATTTTTCTTTTAAAATCATAGCTATTAATTATTTTAATATTAGGTACCTCAATATTATACCTACTCATGTTGCAAAGTCACCGACAGACAGAATATAAATACCACCGAAGTAAAATCACACAAAAAGGTAAGAAAGTATTCAGTGCAAATAAGGAAATACACCTTAAAGGAAAATAAGACCGAACTTCGGAAGGGTATTGTATAAAAGTTAAGAGTTTCGTACGATGATATCTGGAACTTTGATAATTTTCCCAATAAATGGTCCACTTTGATAGATAAACAGACATACTTTATCGAAAGGTGCAATCTAATGATTATGAGTTTTCTTTATACCTATCTACATAACCACCATTGTGACACACATTTTATATTAATAAAAATAAAATGACTAATTATAAATAATTAAATATTCAATAATAATAATATTTAAATAAATGTAAATGTAAACTGTATAAAAACAATGTAAACTAACATAATAATTAAGAAATAATACTAACAAGTGGACCTTTGATGTTCTGATAATAAATAAAATAATAATAATAAAGGTTGTAAAAGCTATATGTATTCTACTTAGGTATGTTGAAGGCCTGCTATGTTTTTGATTAGATTAAAACATCAAGGAGACACAGATATCTTAAAATCTGTGTCTACCATTTATTTGTGTTATGATATACCTGTATAATTAATATTATACATAATTATTATACTACTTTATGGAGATCTTAGTATTTATAATTGCAAATTCAAAACTGTACGTTTTCTGCTGTGTATAAAAAATTGGCATAGAAATATTTGTATCCACATACCACGTGACGAAAAGCGTGGGTTCCTGGTAGTAAAATTAAAATAAAGTTTTAAAACCGAAAATTCGTTTTATTTGTCCTATTTATACAGCAAAGGATACCCGGCTGACGTAAACATTCACAGAAATAACAAATTTCATACAAAATTAAAACATAACTAGTAATATAAAGTTTCAAACACCACAAAATTTATTGCGAAGTCAATTTTGTTTCTCGGAACGATTTGAAATTATGCAAACGTTCAGGTAACGTGAAATTTGATATACCTATTGCAAATTCGAGCCAATGTACACGTTGCCTTCGTCCCTGGGGTTTGGGACCGTCCCCAAACTAATTAGATACAAGGTTGGAAGCACGTGAAGGGATAACTGTTATTACCGAAGATATAAATAGCAATATTCAATCTTTATTACAGCTGTCCCGTAAAATGTAGAGATTTGCTTGTTTGCTGTTGTTAAAGAAAATAACAAAAACTGCCTTTCTTTCTTTCTAAGATAGGTACATAATGAATGATGTAAATGTAAAACAATTTTACACTAATTTTATCTTAAGTTAATTTATTTAGATACGTTATCGATGACTTAATTTCAATAACCTGATGGCTGATAACATGCTGATAACAAAACGAACATACATATATGCTGGAATTAATGTTAATTCAAAGGAACATACTAGTTTTGGCTTTCTCAAAATTTCAACATATTATTCAATTTTAATTTTTACATCGAACTATCAAATGTTAAGTACGAATGTTATTTCTAGTATCGTTAATATTTTTTTGCATATGCGCTTAAAGTTGATAATCTAGGGGAAATAGGTATAAGAATTCACAACATGAGCTTGTCTCTCTCTTTTTAAGTTTTTACTAGAATACCTACTACAATACCATTACACTATAACACTACAATGTTATACTGCTATGTATACACTTACGAAAGTAGTTTTTAATAAACCTTGAGCCGCTATTTATAAAACCTTCACAAAATCACGGCACTACCAACAAGGACAATGGATTATCCAGCGCACCCAGGAGTGCTGTTCAGCTGAACCCTCCATAATTCAAGTGTTGAGATGTCTTTTGTTACATTTGTGTTAAACTTAAGGTTAAAATAGGACCTAGGTCTGACCTTTTTTATGAAATAACTGATCTCTTATGATGATTTTTATTATAATATTATAGATTTTATTGCATTTAAATGCTTAAGTATAACTAAGTATTTGAAAAAATTATTGAATAGAAAAAAATCTTGATATTACGGGAGTCCGAGTCAAGCAATGCCACACTACAACAATACTACATACAGTCCTAATGATCGAATTTTTCTATTTAAAAAAATTCTAATCTTTATTCTATTTCTGTATTTGTAAAAACCTCGCACCGTCGTTCTCCAAAGTGGATCGTCTTCTCATACGTATTTTAGAGTATTCCTTCAACGTTGCGAGATGAGACATCGTTATTTTAGGATTACAATGCAGATTTGTGGATTGTATGATTGATTACGATACGCGTGATAAAAAGTGGGTAATTAGATAAGGTTAGTGTTTTAAGTTAAGTTGAGTACTACTTAGTTCAAAATTCGTTTCTCTTTCTTTCAAATTTCTTGAATATAAGAGAGGAACTATTATTGAGACCAAATTACAGAACGCAAATTGGCACCTATTGTTTTAATTAAATAAATTTTGAAAAGTATCGTAAAATAATGCCTAGCCGTAATCTATTGAAAACATTAAAATAATAATAAAATTAACTGGAAATGTATTCAAATATGTAATCATTATAGGTGGTCTTTATATTAATATGTTTAGTTCGGGTTCAATTTCAAATTAATCTACATAATGTTTGTAATTGCTGACAAAATAAAAGCGAAAACAAATCAGAAAGATAACCATTGACACGAACTCGAGAAGAAATCAAGCATGAATCTAATTATGTATCGCAAGTACACAACGTGAAACATTTTTATATGTCATCCAATTTTGCCGAGAGCATCTTGCCATCTCAGATTGACTCAGTAATGAGATCTATGAACTGCGATGTTTCCCGCCTGATTGCAACCCGCCATCTTGACTTCCTCTGCTACAGAATATATATGACATTTGTTTTTTTTTATGAATTAGCCAATCGGGCGAAGGAAATTCGTTTCGGTGAATTGTCAAAACGATTGGCTGTTTAAAAAATAAGAAATGGGAAGGAAATTGAACGGAAATGAAACTTTGTTTTGTTACAAATCTGAATAATGATGAATAAACTGTTAATATTATCATTAATTAATTATAAAACTCATAATGATCATTTAAAATTGAAAAAGCGATTGAACTGTTTATAGATTGAATATAAAAAATCCTCAAAACATTTATGTGTTCTATATTTACCAGTACCAATTTCTTGTACACATAAAATTCCAAAAGGCTTTTCCTCTGTACACAAATGTGAAGACAGCAATCAGCCACCAAATCTCAATCGGATATATAAATTGAATCTTGTCACTTAACAAAGCCATAACTCGCAGGGGCTTATTTCACATACTTCATTGTACTTTTACAAGGTTTTTTCCGTTTCACAACATACAAATACAATAAATAAATATTTATACAGGTTTTGTATGTTATATACAAATTATATAAGAAAGTATCTATATTGTATTTCAGGATCTCTACAAATTTTTTACAGTGTGGCAATAAAAATAAAATTACTATTTTTACTTCACCACTTTCAAAATTAAATAATTAAATTGTATTAAACCTAAAAATATATTAAACCTAAAAAAATATTATAATGTGAAATATTCATAATTTAATTAAAATTATCACCTAGGTATTTTAAAGACAATTAGCGATTTATTAAGATTACAAACAAGCACGTCGACATTATGAATTGTTTGAACAAACAAAATAGAGAAGTTATAATCATAATCTATAGGTACTAATATTATTATAAAGCTGAAGAGTTTGTTTGTTTGAACGCGCTAATCTCAGGAAGAAAGAAATCTTTAGGTTAGCCCATTATCGAGGAAAGCTATAGGCTATATTATATCATCACGCTAAAACCAACAGGAGTGGAGCAATGTGGGTGAAACCGCGCGTCACAGCTAGTCAATAATAATCAACAACGCAATATCGCCACTCGTTAATATTAAATATTTTCCCTAACTAAAAGCATTTTCTAACTTCTAAACATTATTAATTCAGAACAATTCATTGGATTATTGAACGTAATTGAACTAATAAATCATCAATAATTCTAATTTCCCTCGAGCCTGACAATCTTTATAACAATTTGGCGAAGTCGGGAAATTTTGTTAAGTTTATTGTTTCACCGGTGATTTAGAGCATTCAAGCGGTGTAAGCGCTTTACAAACCTGCTCTATTTTGCGGTAATGTTCGTGCAGCGCTTCATTTGCTTAAAGCACAAGAATTATTGTGAACATCTGTGGCTTTTATAAAACTTTGAACCAAAACGATGTTATTGTGTAATTCTAGTTTAAGCATTTACATCGCATGAATGGGATCATCAAGAGACAATAATTAGTTTAGCTTATTTTGCTAGAATAATATCAATATCTCGCTACTAAAGGTTAAATTAATTGACATAGAACTATTTAAATAATACCTACTTCACAATGATTCAGGTTATCATCAAATTATAAATAAGTTATTAATACTTTACATAGAAAAACCTGATTCTAATTTAAGTGAACAGTTCAATGTTTTACACACCGTTGGTCGAGAAAAAAAATTGAAAGATTGTGTACCCTTATGACAAATAATTTATGAAAATTTACTTCAAAAAGTGTTATCAGCAATGATATCAGCCGCAATTATATGATTTATCCTCATATTAGAATCAAAATAATAGTTTAAATCAATACACTTTATATAGTGTACCTACTTCTAAAATATATATACTTCTATACACAAACACAAGAAACATTAAATAACAAAGTATTAATACAAGCCTAATTATATTAGATGCACGTGATTGAATGCCAGACACCTCCTTAGAGACCAAACTTTGTAACTCTTGAAACTTTCCTCCTAACTTTTGTTATAAAACTGCAAACAAACTGATACTGGATTACGTAAATATTGACTAGATTATCGCGAACGTGTTATATTTTGTGAATATCTTTTAAGCTTGGATTTGCATGATATAAACTAGACGGTTTATTAAAGTAACTAAAATTGAGTCTGAATATTTTAAGATGAAACGTCGGTTTGGAAACTGCATATTTAAAATTCGTTCCATAATTTTTTCAATTAATAAATGTTTGTCTACGATTAACATAATGCATGTTTTAACAAATATATAAAATGAAATGGTTTAAAATTTTACGAGAGATTACAGTCCATACCACATCCTGTGCTATTCCATCTTAGTCTCTAATTGTGAAAAAAAGTGAAGTCCCATGTCCCCTAGTGGGGTAAGGGCAGATGCATTATACATCTGTTTCACTGATCGATTTTCTTTAGGGACAAGGAGGTGATTAGCCTTCTGTGTCTTGCCAGACCGAGACATTTTTTTTTCTTCGTCACCACCGGGAATCGAACCCAGGACCCCTCGGTTCTACGCTCACGCGTCAACCACTGTACCAAGGAGGCGGTCGTCATAGTCTCTTTGATCTCTTCTTTTAATATTAAAATGTCTTTTCAGACACAACTTAATACCAAAGATTTGAACTCAAGCAGTAATTACCGCACATTGAGATTGCTCTGATGGCTGGCATAATTCGGTTCACTTCACAATTCCTATTATATTATTAATGTGCTCTGACCTGGAAAGTTCGCCCAATCGCGGCATATTATCCTCGGTAACTATTATCTCATCATATTTTAGGTATAAATAAATTTCTATGCATATAAGTCAAACCTATTTCTGTGTAAAAAGGAAACTAAAAAAAAATAATAATATACCGACCGAATTGAGAACCTCCTCCTTTTTTTAAGTCGGTTAAAAATGGGCACCCCTACCTTACCAGAAATGCTTGCTGCTCGGAGATATTACATAGAACCAAAGTCTCAAGTAGAAGCAGACAGGAGAATTAGACTGAAGAACTGTTGTACGGCGTATAACCTAACTATGGAGTTTCTTGCCGGTTCTTCTCCGTAGATACTGCTTTCCGAATCGGTGGTAAATTTTAAAATATGTAATGACGTTTCAAAAGTGCTTCTATAAGAAGTCTAATTTAATAAATAAATGTTTGTTTGAGTTTGAACCGAGCTGGGGGTTGTCTGATGGTCAGCGATCACCACAACACATGGACATTTGCAGACGTAAGTTTTCGCAAACGCTGTAAACTCAAACTCAAACATTTATTTATTTAATTAGGCTTCTAATAAAAGCACTTTTGAATCGTCAAATCATATTTTTACATTTACCACTGATTCGGAAAGCAGTATCTATGGAGAGGAACCGGCAAGAAACTCCATAGTTGCTCTTTAAAAATCATGTCAACTGCTATGTGTACTTATATTAAAAAGAAAGGAAGGAGGAGTGGATTCCGAATTCCGAAAGGATGCTGGTCTCCGGCTCTCCCACTCTTGGTACAAAATACAGTTGCATTTGCTTACTAGTTATTAATATTTCACGCCTATCTTTTGTCGGGATGTCGGGATGTGGTACTTTCTTCGTTGGCCTAATTCGTGAAGTGCGCTTGATTCCTAGTTCCTACATTCTTTGATTTGACCTATATGTATGCGCAGTGGGTTTTAGCACGTTTTAGTTTTCTTTTAACTACAATTTAATGTTACCCGGTAATCTAGTTTCTAACCACATAATGGAGTGCTATACATTAACTGAAAAATTAGTACGCTTAATTTAGGTCGCCTGTGCTTTTAGCTAAAATACAGTAATGTAATTCGCTGTTTCGAATGGACTAGGAAATGTTCGTTAATTAATTTTAATGAGTAAATTAAATGAGACGCGGATTTTATAATCATTTAAAAAAGTATTTTTTTATTAATTATGAAAGGGTGGCCCTATGGCAATTGCTTTACAGGAATCTGTATAAAAGAGACAGTGTTCAAAGTTTAACAAACTATGGAAGAATATAAAGAACATTGAAAATTAACATAAATTTCAATATTACAATTAAACAAAAATCAGCAAATAGTGACTAACCATATTATTTTCAAAAACGTCAAGCGTTAGTTCTTAATTGTGCGTAAATCAAAATATCATCCTTGTCATCTTCATCAAGGGATTCCCATAGATTTTACTTCAATATTTGAGCAGATATCGAAAAAAGAGATACTTTCGTCACATTAAAATATTATAAATAAATTGCGAAGGTTTTAAAAGCTGTATAAAAAAGCTAAGGTAAGTTTCGTGAGCACGCGACATTCCTAACTGCACTTAGCAAATTACAAAATGTTATATTTGCATTCTCAGAAATGGTTTCTGTTGATGCATTTTTGATGTTTCAAGATTCAGGTCTCGTTCTACTTTCTTCGTTTTAAATTTAAGTTGATTGCAATCTCTATTTTACCTCTAAACATTTTTTTAATCTATGTGTTAAAATTGCGCTAGATTAGTTGTTTTAAGTGCGTGCCTTCAGTGTGTCTGGTGAAATATCCATTTTGTGGTAATACAAATAAATAAATAAATGTTTAAAACAAGATAAATAGGTAAATAAGCTTCATATTGGTTAGGACTAAATAAATATTATTCGAACAGGGTCGCGGGATCGCATTAATTCCATGAAGGTTTGTTCAGGACCTCACCCTGTATCGATTATTATTATTTCATAGCTGTATCACTTAATATTTCTCTATTTGTTAGAAAATTAATTATTCTGCACGTGTTTTCAATTAATTCGCGCCTAGGTTCATTATCTAGCTCTACTCGCTAGTCTAATAGAGCTTTAATGTAATTTACATAAAATTCAATTTAGAATTTCATCCATCCATCATTATCGCACATAATATATTATAATAGTTGTAGTATTTGATTTTGCTTACACTTATAAATTGTTAATAAGTAGTAGATTATATTGCTTCAAGTGTATTTCTAATTGTCTAAGTACCTATGAAGATGAAGTTGAATAAATAAATAAATTACAATATTAATTATATTCTATTGCATTCTCTACATGTGTTTAATAACTTCAAAATCACCATCTGATTCGCAGCTGTGTTTTCCCGTGATAGAGAGCCTTACATAATTTTACACTTTCAATATTTGTTAGACGATAAACGAGTACTAGATTTTTTTAATAATAAACCGAAATGATACGTTTCTTTACTAGAACTCTTAAAAATGTCATAAGTAATCTCTACAAGAATCAGATCGCGCGGCAGGTCACCAATGCGCTGGACCGACCAAGTGCAATCTGCTGTAGGAATTCGCGTATCAGACTGCGCCAGACAGTCTAGTAACAGGAAGAGATGGCGGGAGATCGTGCGGAAAGCTGTGTCCGCCTCTACCACCGATGTGGACGTCTCAACTTGACCACGACCGCTCTGCCAAGAGTGAATCGACAAAGAAGAAAGAATCTCTACAGATAGAGAGATAGGGAATGAGCACGGGGAATGAGTTAATAAATCTAGGTAACGAAATATGTAGATTGTAGTTGGTTACTTTAAATATTCGTAGAGCTGTCAAAGTGAAGTAACACGTGGATCCACCATTTTGTATTAATATTGCGTAGCCTGTGTGCGTAGCGGTCCCTTGTGAGGTTATAATGGTTATAATCTGAAGTTATAGTCAATTAATCATGAATTTCTAGGAATTATAGTGATGTTTGATTAGACTATTCCGACTTCAGACAACGAAGATTTTAAAAACAATGTAATTATTTATTTATTATAATAAAATTTACAGGGACATGTTGTCTTCGAAATAATTATAAGCATTAGAAAAAAAATCAGTAGTTTATAAATACTGGTTTTCAGTAGGTAACAAAACGTTAATAATGTTTACGTGCAAAGGATATTACCAAAATGAAAAGTTTCATCGCCAGTCGGCCATTTGCCACTTTCAATAAAACACCACAAAAGAAGACAAAACGCAGTCACCGAAGCTTCGAATATATCGTATTAAGCCTGCTCTCGACTTTCCATTTATCCTGCATCTTGTTTTATTTCACGACAAATGAATCAGCAGATAAATGGATACAGACTGATGAAAAAACTTCGCTGGCGTGTGACGGAATCCATTTAATATCAAGGAATAGCGCTGTACGAGGACCTTGTTTATTTTAAAAGCTGTTATTTTAACAATTTGTACAAATACAAATTGTTAAAATAACAGCTTTTAAAATAAAATCTATATTAAATATTCTAAAGCTGAAGTGTTTGTTTTTTTGAACGCGCTAATCTCAGGAACTACTGGTCCGATTTGAAAAATTCTTTCAGTGTTAGATAGCCCATTTATCGAGGAAGACTATAGGTTATATATCATCACGCTAAGACCAACAGGAGCGGAGTAATGCGGGTGAAGCATAGTCATATATATCATATATATGAGTCATATGCATATAGGTACATATATGAGTTCTTTTTACTTCGTTTTTGGCCAGACGACTACGTTCAGCCGCCTTAACTTAGCGCCAATTGAGCTCTATAAAATATTTTAAACAGCCAATTAAGATGAATAAATTAGTCTATTGCCAAATATAATAATTTAGTTATAATTGCCAAGGGAATTGAGATGAAAAGCGGGCAAAGCATGTCTAAATAATATCATGGGCTAAAGGCGATCAAAGGATTTGTGAGCAAACTTGACGGGAACTTTATGAATGTAATATTCAGATCTTTTCATTCTAAGATTTTAATATACATTTCTTAAAGATATTATTTTTGAGATAATCCCTGAGGCGGCAAACTCCGAATGCTCTTTACTCGGCGGGAGATTTTAAATTAGAATATGAGCAATAAGTCGTTCTTTTGTTTTTATAATAAAATAGTAGAACCTTTGAGGTACGGGGCATTTGGGAGCATAGATAAATTAATATAGTTTAAAATTGTAAATGAAATAAAGTTGAGGTAAAATACGAAATGATATGTCTGTTAAAATAAAAGTTATGAAATGGAGATAAGTGGTCATAATTTTACAATACCTTAGACTAAAATATCTGTGATTATTTTAACACATTTGGAGATATCGTAATTTTGAAATTTAGAATCCAACATTACATGCAAAAGCGGAAAAAAACACGTTTATCTCCTACCAAAGTACTAGAAGTAATTGAAATCGCGATACGATTGCAAATTTCATTAGTTTTTCTCTAATTAAGCGATGCTTGTGTCCTACAGTCCACATATTGCAGAGCTTAAGGGGTTTATTCACTGTTTCCAAATTAAAAATAACTACCTTTGAACACCTTTTTTACTATTTTTAGTTAAACTCATTTGGCAACATAATATAAGTTGTGTTAGATTATGCGTGGAAGAGATTATAACATGTCATTCATCTTCATAAATTTCTCCAATATAATTATTTCAGTAAAGTATAGAGAAGTAAATATTTATATTTATTACCTGTTAGGCCGTATCAACGATGTTAAATATATTTATTTTTCCTCCAGGCAAGTCACTTTTATAAAGTAATGCAGCAAAACAATCTGTCGTACAAAATTATCCCTACTTCTTACACCGATTGTTTCCAACAACGACCGCTAGAGTGCGCTTTTCCCTCACTTCAATACCATTGTACGTTAAATAATTACTTTTGTATTGAACAAGACAGTGTAATCATGCCTTAATGAGATTGCGAAGCGGAAAAATAAACATGAAAACTTTAAATTATTCAGTGTGCACTAAGCTCTTGGAACACTTGCATTGTTCTATGGGAGGTAGAATACCCCACTAGGGGGTATGGGACGAAACTATTTAATAAGATGTATTGTTTCAGTTTAAAATAGACGACGCGTATTTTCTTTTGTTTTTATATTGGCCTTGAACTCTCTATCTCTACATGCAAGATCCGTTTTTAAAATCACTACCTACATAATATTATTATCTAAATGTCTGTCTGTGTGTTTGTTCGCGATTAACTCAAAAATTACTGCATCAATTTTCATTCTGTTTTCATCAATAGAAAACGTGGATCTCAAAGTAGGTTTAAGCTCCTGAAGGTTTAATTTGATGAAATTTTAGACGCGTTCGAAATCGTGGGTCTGCCCATCATCCGCTGGTAATATCCAAATTTAAAATCACCTTACTATTATAATCAGTACCAAAACACTATTCTAATAAATAAATACGATATACTTATTCTAACGTGTGAATTTAATCTATTAAATGTAATGAAATAAAAATGTCCCACATAATCTCACGAGGGACTGCGTCGGACGTATGTTCTTTAGAGAGGAAAACCTAATGCCGAAGCCTTCAGTAACCTTCGATAAAACCGGTGATTGGTTTTTATAATTGAGAACGTTTTCTAAGAAAATGCTGACTTTTTATATGAGGAAAAAGGTATGGTTTAGAGGTTATCTTGTACGTACTATATGATGTGTGTTGTGCGTGTAAGTTTTTTTTCATAAAGCTTAAATAATCTTGAGTGATGTGTCAATAATTGTTTCAATCAAAAGATAAGCATTTGTTTAGTATACTTGAAGATATGGAATTCGATATTTTTTGTATATTTTAATGAATTTATAGCACAGTTTATAGTGTATTTTTTATATCATATTCAAACTCATACTTGCATTTATCTATTTTTACGCATTGAACTTATGGCTATTATTATGAGTTAATTTTATGTTTTATACCCGTGTAAAAACGTTAAAATAGTAAACATTTAATTCAAACCATTCGCAATTTATTTGAAGTTTATACCCTGTAAGATAAGATGGAAATTCAACAAATAACGACAAAGGCGCTTATCAGACAGAGTATTTAAAGAGAATCGTAGATCTGGTTTACAAGACGGAGATTAATCGAGTTCGTCTCAAGATTATGTAAGTTTTCGTTATTTGTGCCCATTTACCGTAAAACCACCGTTTTAATTATAAAGTGCAAATTGAAGTTGGGAACGAAAATTTGGCTTAATTTTACATTTGAGTGTACGATTGTATGTTTCGATTGAAAGTCGAGTTATTTGATTATTTGATCGGTCATTTTTAAATTCTGATTGTTATCAATATTTTCGATTTGATTCTGTTGTTTAGGTACTTAAAATAAACCGCAAATTAAATGTTTAAATGATTGTTTTTAGAAACATGTGTTAATTAATACATTTATGAGTAAATTTTTGTTTTAGTAACTCGTTAAAATATGTAGGTACCTAAAATAATGAAACTAGCGACGAACTAGAAACAATAATATCGTACAATAAATCAGTAGGTATTTTCTATTTTAAGTTCTAGATACTATTCTTTTCAGACAGTAATAGATTTAATAAAGGTGTAGGACAGGCTACCTTATGTTATTCATATGATATTAATTATTAATTTTACATCGACCCTTTCCCGACCCTGGCTTTCAATTATCGTCCAAGCTAACTATTACGCAGTACACAGTATAATAATATGAGATAATTACTGTACAAAATATCATATTATAATAAATAAAATGATAAAGTGCTTGTAGACTGATTCTAACTTTATGAGCAACTATGACGTCACAATATAGCGCAGAATCAATCCTATTCTTTTATTTTTTAGCTGCGCTTCGCGGTTTCGCCCGCATGGCTCAGCTCCTGTTGGTCTTAGCGTAATGATATATAGCCAGGCTATAGGCTATCCTCGATAAATGGGCTATCTACAAATCGGACCAGTAGTTCCTGAGATTAGCGCGTTCAAACAAACAAACAAATTCTTTAGCTTTATAAATATTAGTATAGATTTTGTTGGATCACTATACATTTCTAGTCATTACACTACAAAAAACACCAATTCTTCTTCCCACTTCAAAATACAATACCAGGGAACCATAACTCTGCAAGAGACGATGACTAATTGCTACAAGTGATTGTGTGCTTAGCTAATGAACTCGTTACAGGCATTTTCAGGCATTTCCATGCAAATGACGTCGAGAGTATTTCTTGTAACCCCTTACGATTCCATTACGCGGCTACAATCTCTCGCGGTTTACGCACCGCCACGTTTTAGCGTAATGGTGCGTGTACACGATGGTTTTATTCGCTTTCCGTGGCATGAAGATGATTTGTTAGTGGAGTAATATGTTTTTGTACCTATCTTTCGTTATTTATAGGTTATATAGGGTAAAATTTCAAGGTCGCGCCATGGCAATACCGTCACGTCATGGAGTAAGATGATTTTGGTATCTTTGAATCTTACCAAAGAAGTTTCACTTCTGACACGTTATTGATGGTATACTTAAACTATAAAATATTTAATATAATTTTGCATAAAATGAAAATGTTTTCAGGTGTAACAGTATTAAAAAAAAAACAGCTGTGGAAAACCTCACTGAGTTGAACTGCATCTAACTCCATTAATTCTTCGTACTAAAAGCGAGGCGGCTCATAAAGTGGTGCTTCGGGCCGAAATTATGGCATACTAGCTGTTATCCACGACTTTATGCGCTTGAAATATAAATAAAATATATTTAACTTGCATAAATACAAAAGAATAGGCTTGGTTTTACTTATTAACAATGGATGCGGTAATTCAACATTTCGTTTAAAATATGATTTTTATACGAATGATAGAATAATATGTACTTTATACCTATTTAGGAACTTATAACACACACAATTAACGCTATGAATGAATTAATAAAAAATATTTATTTATTAGAACATTATATTATTTTGTATAAAAAAGCAACACTAATTATAATATAAGTAATATACAGAGTGCAGTCACATCATGTTATGAACTATTTTAATTCTACAGAAAGAATAATATTCACCAAAATTCTTACGTAACGCGAACAAAGTTGCGGGCTCCATCAAGTCTACTTGATTCATGCAAATTGTACAATAAAACGCACCGTGTGGACCGAGCTTTTGACATTCACCTTTATTCTTTATGAGGGCAGACAATTTGCGAATAATTTATTTTTTATTACGTATTTACTTCGCTTCTCTTTTTGCAAATGTTGCATGAAATGAAATACAGTTGTTTACAGTTTTATACAAACTTTAATATTTGAATTTGGCAATGTAATTGAAACAGAGCATTGATATTTTTGTCAAAGAAAAACACTCACTTAAAGTTTATGAGGTCTACTAACACTCGGGTATATTTTTCAAGTTTTATTTTTCATTTTTATTTTTTTCATTATCCAAACGGAAACCAATGAAGAAAAAAACATTGATATCCGTTTGGGCAATTTTAGATTATTTTATTATTTTCATTTAATATTTATAAAAACTAACTAGGTAGATACAATGTCAAAAATAATTTTAACTTTCATAAAAGGCCTCACACCACTCTTAAAGTTCAACCTTATCTTTGGATTAAACTAAAGTCGTCTCTACATTGTGGACTATAAAGAAAAACTTTGAAGTTTGCTTTAAAATCCTTTGAAAGTCAAGTAAATATTTTATCTATAAATACATATTTAAGTATATATTTTATCTATAAATATTTGTAAAGATAAGAAGTAGGTGCGTATAAGAGAGTAATTAATTTATTTAATGATTACAAAAAAATAAACGAATTTTAATTAGTTTTTCTCATTAAGCAGATTATACAAATTACTTTTAAAGCCTGTCGTTAATTAAGTTTCAATATCAGAGGGAAAAACTAAATTAGATGCAAGAACCGTATTAGAATTATATCATAACAGCTTCTGCCTGCATGGCTGCATCATTGCTTGCGTAGCACCCTAATAAAATGCTACTAAAAGATTTTGTTTATTTTTTAACGATGGTAATTATTGGGTTAATCTTTTTGTTTGTGAACGGAAGGTGGGCAGAAAAATTAATGGACTAGCTTTTCGCCTACCGTTTCGCCCGCGTAGTGAAAAGAAAACCCGCATAGTTCCCAATCCCATAAGATTTTTATCATTTCATGTGTTAATCAAAATTACCTTCAATGTATGTGTCAAATTATAAATATTGGTTCAGCAGTTTTTCCGTGTAGTAAAAAAGTAGTAACAAAAAACATACACCTTCGAATTCATAATATTAGTAAGCTACTAGTTATTATTCTGTGATATTAGTAGGATATTTTCGCGAAATTCGAGAAAATAGCCATTACCCAGACTTTTTGCTGCGTCTTTACCTGAAACAAAGATGTTAAAATTATTATTCATGAAGATTATAACTTGCTAAAGAAGTTTATTGATTATAAAATTTCATATCTACTATTACAACAGCTATTACTACTATACCAACACAATTATAGTACCTATAGGTGTATATTATACAGCTAGATAACATATTAACTCACTGAGAATGAAATATTAAATAAAACTTATTTCTTAAGGTACAGTCAACTGATTTTTTTATAAATTCTAGCTTTGGTATATTATATTATGTATAAGCTTATCAAAGTAATTTATTATTACTTTTATAAACACGTATAATATTCCACAAACTATAAATGTCACCCAAAAATCTTATTACCAAGATATTAAGCTGGATTATAATTGACTAATCTTACAGTGATCATTGTTTGATATTAGAGTTAATTTTGGAGATAATAATCTGTATATTTTATCTGTAGATATTTATAGATTCCCAATAAATAAAGAAATGAGATAACTTCTCAGACAATATAAATAAAAAACGTTACGTAAGTAAGCCGCAAAACAAATAGCATCCCTTAAACTTTCTCAATACATACTCGCTTCTAAGATATCTTGTTCAATAACAGTTCAGAAATGTTACGGCTATTGCCTTATCTTTTATCTTTCTTATAAGATTATGTATGAAAAGATAACAGCCTTTGTTTAAGGGACGTGGTTGGAATTTGGGCTCGGTTTTGCAGAGGCATATAAATGGAGCCTAAAACAATGCTTTTACTACGTTGTCAGATCTATTTAACGATTGGAATAAAATGAACTCTATACAGTTTTGAAAATAAATATCCACAAATTTTCTGTAGAGTAAGGAAAACCTTTCTTGTAGATTAAATAAAGCCCCATATGAATAATCTATCTCTTTTTTAAGTTTTTAATTTCTTTTAAATAGGGTGTAAAATCATGATTGTACTTTCATATATGGCCAAGGGTATTTAAGCATATTATCTAACGATCATTTTTACTTATTTTCCTTCGTTATACAGTTACTGGGCATTTGCCAAGCTCCCCTTTCAGGTAAGCACTCTTAAATTGTTGTTTTAAAAGTGATGACGCTAGGTTTTATAAGAGTTAGGTACTGCACTTGAAAACTTTAATGGCCAAAGGCGGTCTTTTTATAAACTCTCTATTGAAAGTCCGACATATTTAAATTTGCAAGTAAAGTTTAAAGCATTTCTTATTTTACAAACTTATGCGTGGATTATATAAATAGCGTAGTGTATGTGAGTTCTGGTTTATAATAAATCTAGTCAATTAGATTTATTATTATTATATTATTTCGTGATTAAGTAATAAGTAATCGGTTTGCATGACGACAATTACACGCAAGTTTATCATTTTTGAAACTTTTTGTTGATTGTGTAGTGATTGTACTTATCCTAGGGAAGATCCTATGACAATTATGACATAATAATATTATGCTATGACAATTGGTAGAACTATTTATTTACTCAATATTTAACAACTTTATTTTTCTTCGAATATAAAGGTTATTCAAGTTTGTGACATTGAGATATACATACGTAGTAATATTATCTCAATGGTTTGTGAGATGTAGGTAGGTACTTAATATAATGATTTGAATTTATACGATTTCAAAATAATTAAAGCTTTTTCGTTTAATAGAACTGTAAGTATATTTAAATTATTGCTAGGAGTGTAATTATTTTCATGTAGTGCAAGACTAAGTCTGAATTATTCTCAAAGATTCCTCTATTTAGAGAATTCATTAACAATTGTGTTAAAAATAATTAAATTATTGAATTTCTACATGAAATTTATTTTTCGACTTTTCTTATAACCATACTATCTAAGTATGTACTAACTACCAACTACAACTACCAACATTATTTTATTAGAATGCCTAACTACCATTTCAGAATGCTAGACCATTTTAGCACCTTCGAAAACCATTGCAACATATTCAATAACACTTCCAAACTCATCTCCCATAAAATCGCGAAGTATTTAATCTTCAATTAATCTTATGATAATTATAAACACGGTGTAATGTGTGACGCTAATTGTCGCTCGAGTACCGACTAATTACCGACACTAGGGTAATTGGGGAATGATAATGAGCGTGTTTAACGTAATGCTTTATATTAAAGAGGGGGAGAGTAAGAAACAGGGTTGTTTCTAGTAAGCGAATATTGCTGTGTAGTGTGGTATTTATTTTACTAGGTAATTGTTAGATGTATTGTAATGTAAACTGTATATTTTTTGTGTTTTGTTTGCTTGAAACTAACTCGAAAAACGTTTAGTTTTGGCGTGTTCTGCTTTTAATATTAAGCTATTATAAGTTGATCTTCATACTGTCAATAAAAGGTGCTCCAAATTCGGTCGAAATGGGATAAATGGAATAAAATATGCATATTCCTAAAAAATATGTTCATGTTACAAACATACACTTTTGTTCACATTCATCTTAACGTTAATTTCAGAGATACAACTCACATTTATGTAAAATGTTATTCTGAATAATATACGTGGGTCTTGAAATACAGCAGTCGACAAATTGTTCCATGAAATTACGTAGAGAGATATTATATTATATAATTTATATATTACGAAGGTAGATTTACATGTCAATTCAACCTGAGACAAGCATCTAGTTAAAATAAATACCTTTAAATGAATACAAAAATATTCTTATTTTATAACCTTACCGTCCGCGGCCTTGCACTCGTAGTCAAAGAAATAATAGTATTTGGATAAAATTCCTTTATCAGGTCTCAAGCTATCTATCTACCAAATTTCATCCAAATCGGTTCAGTAGTTAAGGCGTGAAGAGAGACAGACAGACAGAATTACTTCCACATTTATAATATTAGTTAGGATGTATATATTTTTTTTGTTTTGAATATATAAAGCTTGATGGATTATAACAAATGGGATGTCGACAGATCCGTCTTAATTGAGAGCGATAAAAACGTCATCAGCAAGTTTTTCTGCAGACCCTACATTAAGGATTATGTAGGTACTGTGAATGAAGGTCAGCTTAATTCGTATTGTCGATTTGGTAATGATCCAAACATAATATAAAAGATAAATGAAGGATATATAAAAGAGAGTTTTTTGTATGGCAGCTTTTGACCTCTCTTTAATAAAATTGTAAGTGTAATTGAAAAGAGGAATGTTCCTTTGTGTGTATGCAAAATACCAAAATGAAAGTGAATAGTCACAAATTACAAGCCGCAAATAGATAAAAAATGCTTACAAAAAAGCAAAAAAATTATACGTAGACAACTTTTGTGAAAATTGCCGAAAAGAAAAAAGGCAAAAGAAAAAGATAAAACTAAATCCACATTCATTTACTTTCAACAAAATAAGACGACTTAATTAAACGGAATCCACCTTTGTATGATTTTTAAAGTAGCCCCAGCAAGCGTATAGGACTTCTCACAACATAATTATATCGGCTTACATGTACAGGATATGAGACTTTAAGCTTCAGAGATAAGGTGTATTTTATATTGGCAGGCTGGTTTGAGTAGGCTTCATTACGGTCTGTAATTTAGAGGCAATCTACGAAGAGGTGGAGGAGTCTCGATGACGTCACGTATAACGAGATATTGAGTGATTTTTTTTTAATTTTAGCCAACAGTCGGACACTGGCCAGTGTCTTGGCCAAAACTACAGTGTCTTGCACGTCTAGAAAGTACAATTTAGCTTATCTATTGTTTCAACAATTAACAACAATAATAGTTTCAGTCAAGTTTTCATTAATCATAGGAATACCTACGCTATAAAACACGTAATTCTAAAAAATTACGATTCAATAAAGATGAAAATTCAACACGTTAGCTTGAAATAAACTAAAAGTTGAAAGTAATTTTAACTAGAGCACATGCAACATACCTAAGTTAACACGGCCTCACGCGTTGCTTAGCGTGTGTTACCTATTTTTAAATAAAATATTATATATAAAACATAATCACGCTGGAAATCTATATATAAATATGAAGTGGGTCTTCTTTTCGTCCGTATTTTTAGAAATATAGTTATTATCGTATTATACAATATAAATGAATCCCTTTTCCTTTGGTTCTGCTATAAATTGAGAACGGCCTAACCGATTTCATTCGCCTTTTATATATTTTAGATTCATAAAACTTTACGTATAAAATCTAAATTTATTTCTTACCATGCTCTGGTAAATTGGGATATTTCCGAAAATTTAGAATTGATAAAAAATAGAATACAATAGAAATTAGTACGACCTTAAAACTGTGCAGCGATTTCAATCAAGCTGCTTGCTAGTGTAGGTACCTAGCAGTTGTGAAATATCTTCTGTAAAACGTATTTTTGGTAGGAAATAAAAACTTAATGTGACACATTTAACCAACAATAATACATGTATGAGAAATTAAAACACTATTTAACTAGTAAATACAATTAATAATAATTAAACTATAGACTCGGTAAACTTGGTAAATATACGAGTATATAAATATGTTTGTGTTAGAGAAATACGCCCCTTAACTTATAATATTATAATTGATTTATGCCCTTAATATGTTGTTTTAATGGTTCTAGTGCTAAGCCCTTTGTTATTAATATAATATACAACCACACTTATGTGAAATGTGATGAGAGAGGCGTCGGAATATAAACTAAGTAAAATTATAAATACGAAATGTAGGTTTTTGGCTATATCCATTTAAATCAAGCTTTGTGACATACGTAGTATCGTTTGTACATCTATGTTGCAGGTAATTCAAAAGATAAATCGTAAATAATATAATATCATAATCATTAAAAAACAAAACAGAAAATGGTACAGAAACTTGACTTGAAAGTTGAAGTCTTGTAAGAGTTACACGTGCCAACCGTAATTTTAAACAAAGATCTAAGGTCTTACTAATAAAATGTTACCCATTCGCTTTGCAATGGATTAGTTATTGCAATAACCTATCTTAATTTTATGATTGACGTTTCATGTGAGCAAGAGCAGGACAAAGCTATGGTAGAAAATGGTAGAAATTTATCCATTGTTTAACTTTTTATTAGTAAGGCCACTATGTATAGGCAGTATGTACAATTGTACAGCCTATAAACAAGCAATTTTCTCATATTTTCGATATAATCCGGTTGATAAATATTAAACTTCATAACGCCGCTCATTTTGCTCACGGGGGCTCCATAAAGCATTTATTAAGATGGCAATACGTGACCATTTTGCTGATCATTCGATGGAAACTTTGCTATGCAGGCTCTGGGCAAATTGGTGTCGGGCTCACCTTCTGAATTTTTGCAATATTTCATCGATTATTGAACTCTTATAAAGGTCTTTTGAGTATGGAATAGTCCTATAATTGGTGTGAATAAGTTGAAAGCTTTAATTGAAGTTTAGTTAAAATTTATATATGAATAGTTATTTATAAATTATTCATAATCATCTTAATACTATTATAAAGGCGAAAGTTTGTATGGATGTATGGATGTATGGATGTATGGATGTTTGTTCCTCTTTCACGTAAAAACTACTGAACCGATTACAATGAAATTTAGCACACATAAAGAGGGTAACTTGGATTAACACATAGGATAGGTTTTATCCCGGAAATCCCACGGGAACGGGAACTATGCGGGTTTTCCTTTAAAAACGCGGGCGAAGCCGCGGGCGGAAATCTAGTTATTCATAACTAATCGACGAATTTTAAGCGTTGGCAGTGAAGGCTTATTTTTAATTATTTAATATTGAGTTTAATTTTAGACTTATCTTAATATTGTGTAAAAGTTATTTCGAAATTAGCTATTTTCTCATAATTCTGTCTTTTAGAACGAATAGTTATTATATAAAATGAATAAATTAAACTCAATATGGGCTAAAAATAAGAACCTAGAAAAAACTAAACGAAAAAGATTATGTCTTATTATTATAAGACATAAAATAATAATTATAGTTAATAAAAACATTCATCTATAAAAAAAAGTGACTACACGGTAGCTCATGGACTTGAATAGGTAAATTGAAAATTAATCTTATGAAATGCAATAAAAAGAGTGTTATAATATGCACTTAGACTAAGTAATACGTATACAGAGATCGTAAGGCTATCACCTTTTTTATCTTTTCTTATCAGAAACAACACCACTTTTACTTATTAAAATATGAACCATATCACCTTCAATAGAATGACTATCTAACATGTCAATGCTGAAAGGACCGGAATGGACCGCATCTGGAATTCAGCAGAACGTGTAGATTCCACGCGGGGCCTACATTCTGGAATTTGGCTTTAGGGTTGTCACTTGATAGAAAATATTATGTTTATCACCATCATCATCAGTTTGTTGTTGTTCTCTTTATAGATTATAGTTCTGGTATGTTTAGATTGGAATGGATTTAAAGTCAATTATTGGCGTTACAATATAAGTTAATTTATATAAAATCAAATATTTATTTATTCAATTGGAGAGCTTGTTGATGCGCATTTGAATCTTCAAAATACATAATAATATGACCACCAAAGGTTCAGAAAGCAGTTTCATCAGAACAGCCGACAATAAAGTCTATAGTTGATGAAGTGAAGTTCATTTCGTGTAGTTCAAATAAGGCTTCTGTAATTGTTGCTTCATAAAACTGAAATATTTAATATTTAACAATTATTTTTTCAAAGTATTTAAAATGCAAGTTTATTTTACGAAGATAAATTATGAAAATGTAAGATAAAACATCCAGTCATAAAACGTCCAGTACCTAAAATAAAACATCCATAAAAATGATTTCGTCAACCCTGTTTGTGTGTGTGTGTATATAGTAAATATACCTACTAGATGTCATATGGGAATGTCGCATAAAATCCGATCGTCTTACGAGGATATTTCGAGACCTGTAAAATTGTAACGTGAACTTTTTATTTCGGACGATTTCCCATCATGATTGCTTTGGTTTAAATTTTAGATAGAGATGATTTTGCGTAAGTTATAACATTCTTTACATGTGTCTTCTTGGTTTATTATGTGTGGTATTGCAATTTGCGAGCCAATGATTTTAATGAAATATAACTTATAGATGAAAAGTACTGTAGATTTCTATCAGAAAAATGTAGATGTCTGTTTGTCCAGAGTCAGGTAAGTACATATTCGGTGATATTTCTATAGTCTTCAGTTAGATAATATTAATTCAAGAAAGTTTTATCAAATGTCTACACCCTAGGTACAGTACCTACATGTTGGCCAGAACGCCTCACAAGTAAACGTTAATTATTATCTAATCATTATATTTCTCATATGGTTGGTAATTTTTGAAGCTTAAACCAGAGCCTTATATACGAGTATAATATCTAATAATTAATACAAATAAATAAAAGTGTGAAAATAATAAAACTATATCAGTTGTTTTTCACAAACATCTCTCATAAAATGTTATATTTCTAAACTTCAGCCTTTATTTAGAAAATCAATGTGAATATAAAAACGGACATAAAAGTTCTTGTATCGGTCCTCTATATGGTATTGTGTTTAAATTTTACGACGTCGACATAAAAATGTCGAGGCCATTAAAAATATTGGTAGAGTAAAAAATTTATGATGATGGAATTGTCATGAATTTTAATAGCGTCTCCGAAGTGGCCGCGGCGAGCGAAGGGATCGTAGTAAAGTCTAGCTAATAGATAAGCTTCTAGTCATACTATTAACATTACTAAGCATATCAAAATAAGTAGAACAAACTTTTAGCTTAGAACACAGAAGACTGTAACTAAGATTTGAAACTACATGTTTAAAAAGAATGTAAGTATATGTATAAGCAAGCTACTAGTTATTATTCTGTGGTATAGGTTTGAAAAATAAAGAGCGTGTGAGCCTAGCACACGTGTCAAAAGTGAAACTTCTTTGGCAAGATTCAAAGATACCAAAATCGTCGCCATACTCCACGGTGAATACCTACCGTATTGCCATGAAGGGACCTTGAAATTTTACTCTCAACGCGCCAGAGAAATTTCACTACAAAAGTAACTACAAACTTTTATCCTAGAACACAGGAGACTGTAACAAAGATTCGGACCCACATGTTTAAAAGTATGTAGGTATTTAAACACATTCCTCGCTACACATCTTCGCACATTATAGGTGGATAAGCAGCCTAAGTTGGAAAAAAGTGGTTGAACTTTACATTGAAAGCGATTCAAATCATCCCACAAAATTATTAAAACGTCATTAATTTCAATTTATTTATAAAGGGCGAGTTTTTTAAACATAACGAAGTTTTAAAAGAATTAGGAAAGTTTTGTCTTCGAGGGATTTAATATAAAAATAAAGAAGTTAGTTCGCTTACCTCACGCTCAGTTGGCTTAGCATAATATCTTGCGCGTGAATTGACTTCATTCGCTTAATAAAATTGTGTAACTCACCAGAATTAATAGAAAAAAGACTACATAATTAATAGAAAAATTTACATTGCTCTTATTTTCTGTTTTTATTCATAAAAATATGTTAATATATTATGTAATACATTCTGCAGTTTATGCCACAACTTATTTCGTGTAAGTATGCACACTGCAATAGGTATTTAAAAAAATCTTCAATTTTATTGTAGACCAGCCGCTACAATAGTGTACCCTTCTGTTTGTGAAATTATTTTCACAGTGACTTCCGAAAATTTACCCCTACAAACGTACAAAGTTACAAATACTATAGGTAATATTAGTACCTATAGGTAATATTAGTATAGATTGCTCGTTAACGCTAACTAACATAGCAAAATACACTACATTCTGCGCAATGTAATTAATCTCCGTGATCGAAAACAATAATTTTTAATTACACCGTCTCTTCACCAGGAAATTGGATCGCTTTATATTTTCATTGTTCAATTAACTTGAATGTTTGTCTCAAGTTGAATCGGTCTCAAGAGATTGCGTTTCATCATGTAGAACATTGTTTTGTGAAGATTTTTTATAAATTTTTAAATTCCAATTAGTTTTCGTGCTTCTAATTTAATGTTTGTGATGTTTTGTAAAATTTAGTGTATTAGCAAACTAGTTGATGAATGGTTTGATTAAAGAAATATTTTATACTAGCGGTCCGCCCCGGCTTCGCCCGTGGTACGTATTTCGCAATAAAAGCTGGTAGCCTATGTTCTTTCTCAGGGTCTAAAGATTGTCTGTGCCAAATTTCATCAAAATCGGTTGAGAGGTTTATGCGTGAAAACCATACATACATACATACATAATTACAAACTTTTCCTCTTTATAAGTATAGATAAAATAGTGGGTACAGCAAGTCAAACAATCAACAACCAAATACTAGAGAAACAAATAGTAGAGAAAGAGCTCGCAACGGCCATTCCTTTGGTAATGTTATAAAAGCTGAAAGTTTCTCTATGTATGCCCAACATACAAGTAAGAACGATTCTATGCTATGAATTTTTTGGATGATGTAATAATATACAAAAAAGTTAAAGCCACAATCATATTATTAACTAATGTGTATAGTTTGTTAAGTTACGGCTTATAGAGTTTACTCTATAGAGTTACATTCTTTGCTCTATCTCGTGTAGAGCAAACCCTGTAACTTTACATCGATAACTTTTTCAGAGTTTCAGTAATCCCTGTAGATGTGTCTTGGCAACATTTTATATGGGAATATTTTAGGTGGTACATTTCACAAAAGCCCTTATAATAGCAGTTCAATTACCAGTCTAATAAGATTGACGGCCAATTTTAATGACGACGTGAGCTTGACCTTTCTGGAGCCTTGCAAGAGTCTCTTACTTAATCCATCAGTCCTCGGAATCACAGACACAATAGAAAATCTATTGTGTCGCGCCCCGATCGGGCCTTACGGTGGTCAATGGGTTAAGCCCTGTGGGAACAGAAAATATTGCCTACTGATAAAAAAGTAAAAAAGAGCGTATGTGCCGAGTACACGTGTCAGAAGTGAAACTACTTTGGCAAGAATCGAAGATTTTTTTTGTAATGTTAAGAGCAGGCAAAGAAGAGTCCAAAATCGTCGCCTTACTCCATGACGTGACGGTATTGACATTTCACGACCTTTAAATTTTACTCTCAACGAGCCTAAAGAAGTTTCAATTCAAAAATCAATCATTGAAATTATATAAATTTTATATTATACCATCTTCTGGTTCTCCATAATCACAAAGGAAAACTATATTAAAATAAACGAACAAAATAATACTTTTGACTTTTGAGTTTTGATAATCACAGTTGAACTGCGGATCCCTAATGACGTCACGAGTTTCATTAATTGTGGCCCGTTGGGACAAATGTTAATTAAGACAAATAACAATGGACGAATAAAAGAAATAAAACAATACGAATGTAACTTTATCGCTAAATACTCTTTTGTTGTTGGTTTTTACGGTCAGTGGTTTATTTTTATTTACAAAACATAAGTAGGTATAAATGGTATCTATAAATGTGAGTGAACGCCCTGGATTTTCTGATAAAAACTAAAATAATATACTACGAATTCAGCATTCTTGTTTATTATTTGGGAATTTTATATTAAAACATTGTCTATTTCATTCATTTTCTCAGTAAGTTATAATTAATATCTTTAGCTTTCTAGAAATACTATTCAATATAGAGTTTCTAAATAAATAAAATTCAAAACGTTACCTCTTCTTATTGGATAGTTCAATGGTAACTGCTTTTTGCGACTAATAAAGAAAAAAATAAATTACACACTACAAAGAATAATTGTAGAGTTTCTTCCATGTTAAATATTTTTCTGAACAAATGAACTGAAATTTCAAGAATCTCGTCCGTGGCACCGTGGCTTAGTTGGTTAAAGCGCCTGTCTAGTAAACAGGAGATCGTGAGTTCGAATCTCGCCGGCGCCTGATTTTTATTTAAGTAGAGAAATTTATTTCCCAAACGTCTTTTAACATCAGTAATTAACAATTTTAAATATTATAACAAAGGAATATTTTATGAAAAGATAATAATATTTAACGAAATAACTCTCTGCACGTCCGTTAATTATTATTTATTGTCTATTTTGTTTTACACGTTGTCAAAATATTATTGTTGTTCATTAATTAAGTTTCATATAATTAATTAACAACATGTCTTTTTAAATAATGGTTCAAAAAATATTTAATCACTCTAATTTTAGGTACTATTGACACAAGCTTTATTGAAATATCTGTGATTTTCTGTCTCTTGTCTATTTTTTCTAAGAATATTGGGCAAAATGCCAATAACCGTCTGTCCCCACAGATACTGCGAATCTGATGGAAAAGTATAATTATTCATAGGTACAAAAAACGTTAATTATTGACCGTCAAAAGCATTTTTTTATTATATTGGTTTACTTACTTCTGCAGAAATATAGTAATTAGATAAGTTATAACATTATTCTCCTTAATTATTTTCAATTGCATTAGTTATTTAGTTCATATTAAGTAGGTATTAATCGCATGAAAATAATGTCCTACAAGAAAATGACAAAATATTTAGTTACCTACATAAATTATTATCTATGGTTTCTCGTATTAATACGAAGTATTAAATTACCTCTGGTAATAGTTTCTTCAAAGATGAGTGTTGCTTTAATTAGGTTATAAAATAATATCCTATCTCCATAGAGTTTTAATACGTTAACAATGCATGTGTTCTGATAGATTATATTACAAGACAGTAACGACCGTTATCTTCTTGTCTGTCAAATTACGCTAAAATAAATTGATCTTCTCTTTTATATATAAAAATGAATCGCAAAATGTGTTGGTAAGCGCATAACTCGAGAACGGCTGAACCGATTTCGATAATTCCTTTTTTATTATATTCCTTGAAGTACGAGGATGGTTCTTATGTAGAGAAAACGTAAATATGTACCACGGGCGAAGCCGGGGCGGATCGCTAGTAGCATATAAAAATAATATTCATTAAGATTCTGTTCATTATTGAAGCAGTTAGACTGCTTCAATATTGAAATGAATGTTTATTCTTTAGAAAAACAATTAACGGGTTTAGAACTTAGTTGAAAGAAAAGAACAGAAAGAGTCACTTGTATTTGGTGTTTTATTTTTCACTAGATTTCCGCCCGCGGTTTTGGACGCGTTTACAGAGAAAAAGCCGCATAGTTCCCGTTCCTGTGGGATTTTCGGGATAAAATATAGCATATGTCGTATTTTGGGTCTTCAGCTATCTACATACCTTTTTTCATTTTTATCGGTTCAGTAGTTTTTGCGTGACAGAGTAACAAACAAACCATCCATCCATCCTCAGAAACTTTCGCATTTATAATATTAGTAGGATTATTGTATCATATACACGCTTTTAAATTTATTCATTCATATACATAAAGAACACTACAGAACAAATAAATTGCTGCATTGCGATATAAGATAATTAAACATATACATATTTATGAATATTTTTAATTAATTTCCCTCAGTTTTGCCAGAAATTTCCACAAACGTATGCAAATAAAGCAAATTGCATTTCACAGTTTAATATTATCAAACGAACTGGTAATTTTATAAGCAGTTAAATAAACGAATTTATAGATAACACAATTTTAAGTATGTGTGAATAATTTTTAAAGGAAGCTGAAATTTATGATATGTGTTTGATTTGCTGATATATTTTGTATAAATTTTCGTACCCGGATTGATCCGAGATAAAAACAATAGAAAATACATAGCCGATATCATTGAGACATACTGTAGCTTTCTGTCGGAGAAAGAATTTTTCAAATTCGTCCAGTAGTTACGGAGCTTATTAATTTCAAACAAACAAACACGCAACTAAATCTCTTTATAATAAAAGTATAGATAGGGGTTGAAAAAGCAAATAAAAAACTTTTCATATGAAAGAATTATTGACAAGAAATATACGTCGTCATGGATGCTCCAGTTAAAAAAGGGTCTAGAGACCTGACTCAGCATAAGTTGGCGGAAAAAAACCAACGCTATTAATTCGAGAAAGGTCCTTTCTATAAAAGGTTTATAAATAATATACATGTAATAAAATACATTACATCTAAAACAATTTTTTTAAGTGAAAC
Source organism: Colias eurytheme (assembly GCA_907164685.1). NCBI lineage: Eukaryota > Metazoa > Arthropoda > Insecta > Lepidoptera > Pieridae > Colias > Colias eurytheme. Next base: position 20,675 of record CAJQZN010039621.1, on the reverse strand, counting down.
TTCTTAAGACGCGTTGATAAAATTTTGAGGTCGCGTCATGACAACCTTCACGTCATGGAGTAAGGTACGATTTTGATATCTTTGAATCTTGCCAAAGAAGTTTCACTTCTGACACGTGTACTCGGCAGACACGCTCTTTTTTATATAAATAAGATAGATAGGGCATAGATTCAATCATCATAAAACCATACCATGAACTACAATAATAATTTAAAACGCGCAAAAACCAACAGTATGCACCAATGTGACAAGAAATATGGCAAAATGCTTCTATACTTTTTAATTATGCAAATGTGATGTTAATATGCAAATGGAGCAGCTCTTTAATTACAACGTCAGCACAATTTATAACTATGAAAAGGTTTATGAAGTTTGAGCAAAAACGTAGTTGGTAAGTCAGGTGACGTGTTTAGCGTTATAAACCTTTAATGAAAGCATTAAATGTAGCAATTAGTTCAATTTTTGTCTATTTAAAATATAATGTATATTTTAGTGAACAAAATTAACAAAATATTGGAGAATGGACATTTGAAATAAGTATTTATTAGGGTTCAAAATATGATATGGTAATGTTATGTATGCTATGGTTGTGAATATGTTGCGAGTTAAGCCACATACTGTTAATTCTTGCAATGATATAATTTCATCATCATTAAGATTAACCCATATTTCCCACTTTAGGGATGCCTTCTATGAGTGTTTAGATATAATCCACGACGCTTATCAAGTGTGCAGCAGATGTTAGATGCCGTCGATTTTAATCCATGGACATGACGATTTTAACATGATGATTACTGCATCGATTGGAACAATGCTGACGTGGATAATACGCAGAACCATTGAAACTAAGTTGCTGATGATATCATTTACTCAAATAAAACAGCTAGTATAAAATAATGAAGGAAAAATGCTAAATTTCATCCAGTTTTATAAAGTACTTTAAGAATACTGACAGCGTCGAGGCTTAACCTGAAGTTGTTGACGGAACAAATATTTGCAATTCCCTAAGCGAAGTTTTCTTTTCAATTTTACTTACTACGTAGTTTCATTTCGTTCTTTCATTTTTCATTTAGAGATTGCCTCTTTATTCACTCTTTAGTTTAGTGATTACTGTCAAGGTATCTTCGTATGAATAGGTCTCAGGTTATGGATCAGTTAAATAATATTTTCACGAACCACGGAGTTTTTATAACAACACATGTTAGAAATATTGCAAGATTCAGCAAAATAGATTCAGTAATATTAAATATAAATCAGTTAATACATCGTACTATTTGCATCGACTACTAGCAAATTGTAATTTACATTTAAATAAGAAGTAGAGCTGATAATTAATAAAATTACAATAATCGTTAACCCAATATGCATACATTCAGTTAACAGGTCAAAAAAGGCTGAAAATCGATTAATTCAAAACATGCCATACATTTTAATTACATCACAGAAAATCACAAAGGGAATTAAGCTGAATTTATATCTAGCTAAATCCCCGACACGTTTGAAAACCACCACTGTTCTTCTCGCTAACAATATAGCTTCATTTATAAACAAAACAAACAAAAAATATCATCACGAGTTGGTTTTTGCTTTTAAATTTAATAACCTAACCGTATAACAAGAGCTTAGCAGAATTGAAATCGCTAAAATAACAGTGTTCTGTCCAACGTTAACGATGAAGAGATATTATATAATTGAAAACTGCTCTTGAACGAATGATAACAGAGTCGTGTGCGGTGGAAATATAACCTTAAAAATGCAAGGGAATCAAGCGTGGAGCGAGGGACAGTCTTTAGCGTTATTTTGTATTTAATTCTTAATCGTTTTAGCTGTACACACTGTTAACATGCTTAGCTGTAGCACAGAATAGTAACTAGTAACTAGGGTGCTGAAGGTAACTACATAGTACATATTGTCCGCGCCTATTTATATTATGTCTACCTATTGTGCACGTGTAATGTTTTCCTTTGACTGCTTCTTGCTGTTTGTGCATGCCAGTAGGCAACTACTTAATTTTCGATTTGCATACAGAGTTATACATTTCAAAATAGAGGAAAGAACTTACTCCTTTATTTTGAAATGCTAGCACGGTATTGCTCTGTAGGCAAATCAGAAAATAAATTTCTAGACAGAATGTTCTTGGTTATCTTGTTGAAATTCTCATATGCTTCTCATGTCGTGGAAACAGACTCATAAACGTCCGTTTTATATTTTCATATTCACCAGTGAATTATTAAAGACTGGGAGTTGCTAAAGTTCAAGTCATTTAAAATGTGTACCTAAAGTTGAGAGAAGTAGTCCGGAACGGAGAAGTTATAAGTATAATGGTGTTAGTAGCAATATCTTAAATTTATTTTAATCGGTGACACAAATTCGAAATGATCTGATAGGAAACCCTCGGTTACGGTTCATTATTTATGAAATTTATAAGATGAAGATTTGGAATTATGGAAAATAAATGTCCATATTGATTTTATACCCCTAATAAATAACGAATAATTTTAAACTGCTTTAGTCAGCGTAAGTGTGGGTAAATCTAAGTGCCGGGCAGTCGAATCGCATGCAAATAAACTATACCAACGCCGCATCACAGATGATAATGATTCGAAGAGAATATTCGAAAGTATGTTAATTTCTAGAAATAATGTATAAATTGCGGTATAGCACAGAATAATAACTAGTAGCTAGCTAGCTATAGTAAATAGTAAATAATATAACACATGACCAATAGATTGTTATAAATACTGCAGTAGTCAGCCATCGTGGAAAGTGAATTTCTGCGTTTTTCTGAAATCAAAGTGCAAGCAACATATCAATTCGTTTGCACCACACCTGTGGGAACACGGGATTGCGGTATACATTACACAACGAACGGATGACACAATATCAATATGCGGTGTATTTGGTCGGGTTTTATAATACAGGTGAGGTTTGCTGAATTCTCGTAGTTATTTCATACTAGCGGCCGACGGTTACCTGCATTATGCTCTGTCCTATTACTAAGTCTTAGGGTGATGATAACATTCCTCGATAAATGGGCTATCTAACACTGAAAGGATTTTTCAAATCGGACCTGAAGTCCCCGAGATTAGCGCGTTCAACGAAACAAACAAATAAAGAAACGCTAAGACATCAAGGTCTTGATGGTTTTGTTCAAAGTGAAATATTAGCCAAGATAAGAGATAATATTCATTATTTTCACACGTTAACAAAGAAACTTTTTCTTTACTTTGCTAAGTTTTACAAAATAAATATGTAAGGGTTGACAGCTACTTCTAATTCAATTTCACTATCAACATCTAAACGGGAAATTATTTCAATACCGTATCGCACAAACAAGAAGAAAAATTCCAGAAGATCAAATACAATTAGTGTATTCGAAAGTTAATATGTTCATAAAAATGTACCTATTTTCTTTAAACAATTAAGTTCACTTTCGCTGAAAAACATTCGAACTAAAATACACATAAATTTGCATTGTATTTTCTCAACCCAATTTCGATGTCTTAGTTTCAAGATGGCGGTATATTATAAGGCCTATGATTGGTTACGGATTAATTTCCGGGAACCTCCAGCATGAAGCTTGTCTTATTTGTGTTATTAATTAAACGTTTATTGGTTTATTCTGTTATAAATTGGCCGAATAATTTTCAACTGGAATTGCTTTTCACATTTTTTGTTCTTTGTTATCTCTACGTGAAGATAGTTTTAGAAATGCGAGATAATGAATTATTATTATTATTTCCTTACACATAATAATACTATTCGAATATGTTTTGTTTCTTTTTCTTTCTTTTACGTCGCACCGGATCAGTATGGTATGATTTTTGTGTCAAGAGATGGTTTGGAGGTTTAAAAATGATATAGGCTACTTTTATCCGTGGTAAAACGTATCATTCTCTTGGAATTTCCTTTGACCACGTGTACGAAGCCACAGGCAACAGCTAGAAATCGTAGTACAATACTTCGTGGAAGTGTAGAGCACATCATTCTAGCTAGTTTAAAATTCAAGCTAGTTTAAAATAAAACACATCATATACAGTACACAGCCAACGGAAATTCGATCCGCGATCAAAAGAGAAACGAGTTCAATCAAGTTTCGACACTTAAGGAAGCCATAAAACCACCTGTGTTAGGCCCAGAGGAGCTCTTACAGTTTTATAGCCCAGAGGTTTTGAGTGCCTTCGCTTGTGAGATCTTGTGTTTGGGGAGTTCACTGTCCTGACATTACGCGTTAAAACTTTTGGGTAGGATAGTTGAAATGTGCTTTTTGTGTTATGACATGCTTACTAGATATGTGAGAGAATTTGGAATAATCAATTATTATTGCTATTTTATATGTGGTCTGTGAGTTGTTCGTTCTTTTTCACGAACAGTTAAACCGCATAAATAGCGGGATTTATTTTAAAATTGTAATCGTGACTTAATTCTATTATTTGCTTTTAATAAGTTCATAAATGTAATAATAGTTAATATTTCCCAGGTTGGCGTTGATGGTAAATAATTTTATTAATATTTCAGACATGAATTTGTCCATGGCGATATAATATTCAATACAGACGATAATCCAATTGGTAAATGATCTTTGATTTTGCAAGTAATATTCGAGAACATTATAGATTGATCCTTGAAACATAATATTATATTGATGAGACAAATCTTGCTCAGATTGAGTATTACCCGTATTACTGTTAATGTTTTAACTATAAACTATTTCATACTGAATATATGTAGGTATGCAAATCACTCAACCTCGGAACACTTCCCTTATTTATAACTCAAGTTTGTGCAAGTTTCATAAACTTCAAGTTTCTCACGGTGTCGTAACTTTGTTCGGAATTAGTGTATCGAGTAATAACAATATTTGAACTAAAAACTTTGCTATGAAGAAATTGGCGAAGCCCCGAGCACTGATTAAGTAGTAAATACTTAAATTTTCTTGAAAAATTTGTTATCAACTTTTGTAAAATTTATTATCAACAAATTTGTTATATAATTTGTATTTTATTATGTCTGTTGAACACAAAATAAAAAAATACAAATAATGTAACGATCTGTATAAAAGAAGGTACTCTAGAAACAACACTATTTAAACAATGAAAAAAAAAGTGTGGCACTCATAAGCATAGCATCGCATCGCTGTGCCTGTTGGAGTGGGAGGTGTTAGATTTTTTCGTTTACGGAATTATTACATTCTGTCGCCGCGCTCAAGGCCCGCGATAGAAGCTATGCATTGGCTTAATAAGAAAATTAAGTATTTCAAAGCTTTTAAAGCTTGTAATTAATTGATATAGAGCACATATTATAAAAAAAGGTTGGACCTTATAATATGTATAAGTGTTCGTTTCTTGAATTATAATCATGGAAGATCATAGGTTGGCTGTATAAAATAATGCAATCTTGAATCTGCAAAACGCAAGGATAGTATCCAGATAAAATATTATAGTCAACTCATCTAATTCTGTGACAAAACAGAATATGAAAAAAAAAACAGGTTAAACTTTATAAATTTTATTTTTATTTTTAATAGGAACATTAATCAATCTTCTATTTATCAAATGGAGCAAGTGTAATCTTAACACATATGAATTAACTCAGCGTAAAATGAGCTTAATCAAACCGCGATGACTTGTCTAATTCTGTGACAATCACCATAATTCGGTGATAGTACTTCTCTAATTCTGTTATAACCGAATTAAGTGAGTATTTATTATTTTTTAACACAAAAGTAAAAAAAAATACAATTAATAAAAATATAAACATATTGAAAGTAATAATTATGTATTTATTTATCAATGAGAAATTATCAAAAGAGGAGAACCATAAAAAATTAATATTGGACATTATAATTGTTTGTGTGAAAAGTGTACAGACTCATTTTTGACTGCAGAATATTTTGAATTGCGGATGTCAGCGTTGTTTCATTATATTTTCTATTTTTATTTTTGTCTTCCTCCATGCTGTCTAAAATAAAAAAAAATAACTCACTTAATTATGTGATAAAAAAAATAACGGACTTTTTTAAAATGCTTGAAAGCGATCCTACTTTTAAACCTGAGCAAAAATAAATATTTTCTGACTTAAACGACTAACGTATACGTACTAAAAACAATTATTTATACACGAATTGAAAATAATAAAAATTTGCTTGGTTAATTCGGTGACACTGTTTTGAGTTGCAATCTTGAAAATCGTTAACTTTTTGAACCCAGGAAATAAGGTATTATGCAAAAACAAATGAAAAATTACTAAAACCTTTATCGGTATCAACAAGAATATGTTTTTAACAATTAATTGTCAAAGTATCATGAACTTACACTCACCTTTTCTATTTAAAATTAATTAAATAATGACAGCACAGTTGCACGCTACCGGTGAAACGTCAAACATGGCAGGCGCAGTGACAAATCTCGTGATTCTTACTATCTCACCCGCACGATTTTAACAAAAGTTTGTACACGAAAAGAAGCTTTATTACCATAACATAGGGTTAATTTTAATATATTGGATTTTACTCCTATAACGCTATAAAAGAGTCCAAACGTTGTATCTCCGAATTAAGTGAGTCACATAATTAGGTGAGTTTACCCTACTCGTGACCTTATTCCAAACAACTTTTAGAGTGGGAAGCTTTCCGATGCCAACTCTATTTCTACTTGAAGGAGATTTTTGTTGCCGATTTTCTTTCACATAAGGTCAGGTGGGGTAAGAGGGTCACTGGGGGAAGAGGGCCTAGAGACCATAACTTGTAAACCGAAGCGTTTATGACTATGTACTTTCCGTCGATAAAAAAGTGAAGGCGAATTAGTTTGAGCGGTTTTGAGTAGATGTCGCTACGTAGCACAGACATCACAAAAAATGTAAACAAATTTGACAGTTGCGAATTCGGCTAACACCAAGTTGGCTCGTTTTTTTGCGAACCCATATTTTAGTGATAAAAGTGTGCTAGAAATATTTTAAATACCCTGATACACGGAGAAAACTGTAAGTATTTCTTTTATTAATCATTTTAGTTAAGAAACAACTAAATATTGTGAGTTTCTTTCGCTTGAAAATCCTAGACTTCAAAAACAATAGCTGGGGTAAGAGGCTCACTATTGACGGTGAAAGAGGAACATATGTTTCTCTTCCCCCGTGTGAGGGGTGACCAACATTTTGATTAATTTATAATTATATGTGGATAAAATGAAAAGAAGTGACTGACTGTTCTGTACCTATTACAATTTTAAATTATAACTAAAAATTTCTCGCTCATGTGTTTTTTTATATTTTTTTTTTATTTAATAGGCGGGCAAACGAGCATACGGATCACCTGATGTTAAGCGATTTCCGCCGCCCATGGACATTCGCAACTCCAGAGGAGTCACAAGTGCGTTGCCGGCCTAAAGGATTATGCCTCCTGTGCCAGTAATTACTTCAGGGCCTCATCTCACCACCAAACCGGAACACAGTGATGCAAGCACCACTATTCGCCAAGTTTCGCTAAGTTCGCCTGTCTCAAAATTCCAGAAATTCCAAAGAATTTCTTTTGGATCAAGAAGATCATTTATATTTTTAACTGACTTCTTAAACAGGAGAAGGTTCTTAATAGATGAATTAAAATACTGATTCGCAATATTGATCTCATCACATAGTGACATTGTTATTTTTAAAGAGTAACTAACTAGGAAAACTAGTTAGGGACAGACTGTTTACCATTACTATGTATGATTAAATAAAAATAGAATTATAACTAGTCGACTTCTTTTTAGTTTGCCACCCCTGATCGAACCTGTATGTCCCTCTTACCCCGAATTGATGTATTCTTGTTTTTTATTCCAAATTATACCTTATTTCATCGACATTAAGATCTAATATTGACCAAAGACATTCTATCTACAAATTAACGAACATTTAGCAACGAATATTTTAATTCAAACTCCAATCTTAGGAAATACAATGACTGTCCCTCTTACCCCTTGTAAGGGGGAAGAGGAACGATTACTCAATCTTGACAGTAATATCAATATCTTCGTAAGAACTGTTATTAGAGTAATGACATTTAGCCTACGGGAAGCTAATACATAAAGGTAAGTTCTGTGTGTTTCAAACGTCTTAAAAAGCTATAAATGTTGTTCCTAGCAGTCAAAATATTTTACTGAAAATGAAATATGTTCCTCTTACCCCACCTGACCTTAAATGTATTTTTTCATTATTTTGCTCATAATCCATACTAATATTATAAATTTGAAAGTAGCTCTGTCTGTCTGTCTGTTACTCAATCACGCCTAAACTACTGAACCAATTTTCATGAATTTTGGTATGGAGATATTTTGACACCCGAGAAAGGCTACTTTTTATCCCGGGAAAATTACAGAATCCCAGAAATCCCACGGGAACAGGAACTATGCGGGTTTTTCTTTGAATGCGCGGGCGAAGCCGCGGGCGGAAACCTAGTAGGTATATATAATATGAAATATCACTTAAGTGTAAAATACTAAAAATTCATACTAAATCGTTTCAACACCCGAAATACACGAGTTTGGTTACATCATTAAGTTTTTTTATGATGAGGGTTTTGTATAAATAGATTTGCAATAAACTCATTTTATTCAAGAAAATAAACTACATTTTCATTGCTTTTTCCCGCTACGAGCGGGTCATTAAAGCCTGATCACCTTTTTATAAAGGGTTAAAGTGCTTGCGACCGCACTTAGAAATAATATGCTAAGTTTTCCTTATAAAAACTAACAAATATAAAACTTTTATACATTTTAACTTTATTTGTTTCCAGCACGTGTAATCAATTATTATTTTCATGTACATTCTAGGATAGATTTGATTAATGATTCAATAACGGAAAATAAATTAAACAGAGCATTTTAAGCACAAATTGAAATTGTATGATTCGAAATATCACTGATAATACAATAAAAAATTTACGGAAAACTGCACTATAAATATTTTTATTCTCAGTTTAGTATGATAATATAATTAGATTATAAGATTACCTATATAAAACACTAGCTGTGCTCCGCGGTTTCACCCGCATTGCTCCGCTCCTGTTGGTCTTAGCGTGATGATATTTAGCCTATAGCCTTCCTCGATAAATGGGCTATCTAAAACCGAAAGAATTTTTCAAATCAGACCAGCAGTTTCTGAGATTAGCGCGTTCAAACAAACAAACTCTTCAGCTTTATAATATTAAGTATAGATGTTCCCCCAGTTTCAAAAATTCATATATTTTTTTATCTACCTACTATTCAATGTCTGTCATCCCAAAACTCAAAAAATAATTTAATACCATTATAATATCATATTCTTTAAACTTATAAACAATTATTTGTTCTATTTTCCCGCACAGAAACTGATTAACTTTTTGTTCTACAAACAATACATCACGTCAAGTACGTATATGCAATTTGAAGCTCATAAAACCTAGAATCGATTTCATTCCGAGCACTCGACCATTGAAAAGGAACTTCAATATGAACCGAACAATATGAACAGAAATAGAACATATTGTATCGTTCGATTGAAGATTTTGAGCTTCCAATGAGAAGGTTAGATGGGGCTTATCGTCGGATAAGCCCCATCTTTCATGTGATTAAAAATTGTAAATTTGATACAGGTATGTCTGTGTTTGATTGTACATGTACTATATGTTAGTAATAATACATAAACTCTAGTAATGAAGTAACTGAAAATTAATAAATAAACCTTTAGAATTACTGTCTGTTTGGCTATTCACACGTACGCAAAACGCATATGTAGTTGTATGCAATGCCTTCCAACTTGACAGTATTCAAGTAAGATAAAAAATAAGGCTTCAATTATTACCCTTACAAAGTTACGTTCACGTCTAAGTGACATATCATATATTCTTTTTGTTGTATCCTAATCATCCTTCTAAGATACAGGTAATAAGAAATAACTTAGTTCAGAAAGCAGAGCAATATTGTAATGTTATATTTGAAATTATATAGCTAATATATATAAGTTATTTTGTGTTCTTGTTTCTCTATGTTTGTGTTGATGTAAACAACTGTTGGCTGACCTTAATTAAATAAATAATATATTTTTTTAAAGGCACAAGCGGCAAGTTTGCATCCCATCATGAACACTGAACACATAACAGACAATACTTATAAAATACTACTACTATTCACATATTTCAGCAGCAAGCTACATTCCAATGCAGGCTTATTCACAAACGATTTTCCAATCGAAAAGTTCACTTTCATAATGGAGTTTCTAAAATGCAACTCACAATTTCGAATTCAACTTTTGACATTTCGATCAGGACCCTGTTAAAATGAAGACCTGGCGGGTGCAATGTGTAAACTATTGTGATGAAGGGAATGGGTTCGATTTTTATCAATGTAAAAAATGTTCTGTAATAATGAAGCAGACTTTTCGTTGCCCAAAAAATGTGATAAAATCGTAGGACTTACTAATAAATACAATCTTTAAACTATTTATATATAGTCTATAATACTAATATTATAAATGCGAAAGTAACTCTGTTTGTCTGTCTGTTACTCAATCACGCCTAAACTACTGAACCAATTTTCATGAAATTTGGTATGGAGATATTTTGATACCCGAGAAAGGACATAGGCTACTTTTTATCCAGGAAAAATGACGCAATCCCGGAAATCCCACGGGCACGGGAACTATGCGGGTTTTTCTTTGTCTGCGCGGGCGAAGCCGCGGGTAGCAACCTAGTAGTCTATAACTATTTTTTTGTAGTACATTTTATATATCATTTAATAATGCACAATTGTTTAATGTACCACATATTTACTTCGCGATACGTGCAGTGGAATAGAAGTAAGATTCATAAACTCAAACTCAAAGCAAAGGTTGATTTTCGAGCACTGGGCATAGAGATAGTATAGGTAGTACATAATATTATCTCGATGGCACTAGGCCCCTTTTTTATTATCATTTTTTCTGTTTTATCATAGACACTGTTTTATATTTTAAAGTGAAACTTTTATTACATCGTCTCAAACTTTTTGGTCTGTGTAGCGCATGTCGCGTGTATCGCGGCAGCCGAGTAGGTATACCTACTCGGCAGCCGACCGTCACGCGACATGCGCTACACAAAGCAGTGTTCGGAACCGTTCGAACAGTTTCACTTTTACCGTGGTTTCGTAAAACCACACAACATTTTTATTTTATCAATTCAAACCTTCAAAAGAAACAAGTTACAATGGCGAATGTTGCCAGCAACAAATTTTTTATCAGCATTTTATATTTAAAATACATTTGCCGTGTCTCCGTTAGATCATTTATCATTTTTGTGAATCTCACTCGTAATATTAGACGTCTTTCCCATTTCGTGCCTCGTAAATCTTGCAAGTTTTCTTAAACATCGTTTTTACTTCTGTTACATATGTTAAACATTGCTTTGAATAATAGTAGGACATTATTTTTGAGAATATAATAAAAATTGGAATAGAGAGAAGGGAATTATTATAGATTTGGAAAAGAAGTGGCTCATTGTGTGTTATAATCAAACTAATTTAATGTATATTATTTCAAAGGAATAATAAAATATATTTAACTTAATAATATTACAAAAGCTTACCGGATATCGTAGAGCAAGCAATAGGGAAAATAAAAATGCATTTTTACTTTACGAACTCTATGCAGAGTATCTTTTACCACGATCGTTTATTGTACTGTACATCAAATCTGAAATTAATATTTGCATACATATTTATTTCAATATAATATTACATAAACTAAATTTAGTGCCTCTACAAATATAACGTGATAAATTTTAAATATAACTCAGAAAACCTTTTATAAAGTTTTTATTTTATTATTCTCCAGGTAATTTTTCATTTATAATCACGTCAGGGGACCATTAACTAACACATCAAACAAAATTTGAAGTTTTGGAAATATAAGTAGAAATAGAAACTTTGTTAAGGAACGACACGATCGAGATATTCAATTTATTTGCGAACTAAAAGCGAAGTTTGAGGTTTTGCGTTATTTAATAAAATATAGGTAAATATTTGATGTTTAGATTTATAGAATTTAAATGCTTTAAGACAACTAAGACGCTGCCGGTACGCCGGCGAAAAGACGCGGGTTCGAATCCCGTCTCGTGATCGAATTATGTACATAAGTATTTGAATTCTTTAAAATAACTCATAGGTAAATATGTATTATATTTCCCACTATATGTCGTATTTTATATTTCTAACTATATGTCGTATAAAATTAACCTTTCTTTCGTCCTTGTGTTTATAAAAGCAACTTAAAACCAATTAGATACTAGATTGATATAAAAACCAAAGTATACATAATCTTTGGTTACTTTTATATTAATTGGAATAAGTACAATAGTTTATACTATTATAATAATACGAAATGAAAATAATTAAGATCTTTTTCTGTGCCTAATTATAATTATTATTGCTTTGTTCATTAATTCTTCGAAAAGGCCGTATCATTTTTAGACTTTATTTGAAAGGTCATATACACCTCATATACTGAGAAAATTCAGACGTAATTTACTCAAAATAACTCCAAACATCAGTATATTTTACATAGAACTCATAAAAACAAGTATTTCTAATAAGAGCTCGTAAAAAATCAGCAACCATTATAACTAAATGGGCTATAATTTATTCAGAGTATCATTATTTACGGATAACTGAACCCCCATCATGATAGGGACAGATAAACAAAATTTATTTCGAGTCACGTTGTTTCAGCCGTGTCCTGATATATATCTCTTTTATTTTTTGTTACAAATTTGTATATAGACGGCAAGTATTAACATAATGATGGAGAACTGATTTAAAAGATTTATAAATAATAGTGCCCCGTGGTTTTACTAGCATTGCTTCGCTCTTATTGTTTTTAGCGTGATGACATTAATAGCCTCGATAAATGAGCCATCTAAGATAAAAATATTTTTTTTAATCGGACCAATATTCCTGAGATTAGCGTATTCAAGCAAACAAACAAACTCTTGCTTAAGGTTGATGTTCCGACCGTCCCTCCATACATTTTTGATTACCTCTAAACACTTAACACAGACACTATTTCTTTAAAACTAATCATTTTATCACTTCTCTATAATGAAATGTGTGCGCGTTCGACCTTTTTAATCAATAATTTACAATATTTACTTAGAAAAACAACAGTAAAATACCGGAAAAATTTGACACTTCTACAGTAGTGTGCGTGACTTTTGCCAAGCGAAACACGACATAAAGCACGACATCTAGCGCATAGACTATATACTTATTACAGATCTAGCGCGTCAATGTCTAAACGAAAGGCGATGTTTAGACATTGACGCGCTAGATGTCGTGCATTCGCGTTCGTTATCTTATGCATAATGAGCATAATTCTAATAAATCAAAGTTCTGTGTAAAAATTGAGTAATTTCATTTCCAATCGTTCAAAGAAAATAACAATAAAATAAAATAAAACTAATGACCTTAGAAACTATGTTTTTTTTTATTTATTACTCATTATTGTTCGTCCGTCGTAGGTCTGTAAACTGTATTGTACACTGAAGGTAAATGGTACTGTAGGTACTTTAGTTCGGCGTCGTCGCTCGTCGGCTTGATATAAAATTACATTCTTGATTTCATTGACACGCGCTATGATTTGCGCGCGGAATTTCTTGTGTTGTGAATTTATTTTTGTATGCTATGCATTTTAATTGATTCAAATTGCAATGTTTCTCTAGTATGCATTTGAGACTATATTGTAAATTGTAATAATTGATCGTGGGTATAGTAATTAATTATTCTAATAACGCAATTAGTAATATATGTATTTTCGGTGGGATTCAAAACAAAAAATTGGCCCGTGATTTTTATGAAATTTCACCACATTGCAAATCACATCAATCATAGTTCATACACATGTATGACGAAAGTGATTAGTATTGTGGCTAACATTGACTCATCAGTTCATCACTGAAACCAGTGATAAATCAGTACCTATATCATATTGTGTTTGAATATTTTTAAACAATGATATAAGTATACAATTATTATAAATCGGTAAACTATCAAAGTAATCACAAACTTGCAAACATTGGTAAAATGTCCAGTAGTTTATGAGCCTATTCATTACAATCAAACAAACAAACAAAGTTTTCCTCTTTATAATATTAGTGTAGACAAACACTATGAATACGATCACGAATGCAAATTCGGGGATTTTCTAATTATTGCTAAATAATAATTGAATTCGTTTTGAAATACTCTATAATTTTTAGTGTATAAATAGACATTTATAATGTGGTGCTCATTTTTTTTGTACTGCTAACGCTATTGTAGGTACCTATTTTCGTTGTTTTATTTCAAGTGAACACGGCCATACAATTTTGTCACGAGCCGCCTATGATTGTAGGTACTTTTGTTAGGCTCCTTCGTCGTCCGCGTCGGCTCGAAAGTTCTTGATTTCATTGTCACGCGCTATGATTTGCGCGCGGATTTTCTTGTGTTGTGAATTTATTTTTGTATTATTATTATTTTTTATTTTTTTTTTATTTTATTGATTCAAATAAAATATTTCACTAGTATGCATTTGAGACTATATTGTATTATGTATAATTTATCGTAGGTATAGTTATTCTTATAACGCAGTTATATTTTCGGTGGGACAATTTGACCCGTGATTTTTCTGAAATATCACCACGTTGCAAATCACATCAATCATACACACGTATGACGAAAGTATAGTGGCTATAATTGACTCATCAGTTCATCACTGAAACCAGTGATAAATCAGTACATATATCATATTTTATTGTGTTTGAATATTTTTTAAACAACGATATATACAATATTATTATAAATCGGTAAACTACCAAAGTACTTCCGAATTTTCAGACAGACAAACAAGTAGTTTGAACACGCAGTTTTCTTATACTAGTAGCAAAAATCAAAACCATAATATTATGTTTCCCTACTATATTTTACTAAAAGTCGAGTGCGTCGAAATCGTAAATAATAATATGTTTTTCACCTTCCTGGTTATTTTCCCATAGTAAATAGTGTTTTAGGTTTGTTGTTGTAGGTAGGAATAATAATAATTATTCTTACATGTTGGTTATGAAATGTATATTGAAATAATTTACTTTTACAAATCATTAGTGATATAAGTTTTGAGTGAAAATGCTTGGATCAGCATAATATTATATGGTACTTCAAATACATGTTTTGATAAAAAAAACAATAGTGTAATAAAAGAAAACTGCGTTTTATTGTAATCAATGTTGACAATTTTAAATTCCAAAATTATTGATCAATAAAATAGTTTACACCAACAAATATAACTTTTATTTTTATAACAATCGTTCATAATATAAACCGTAGCAGGTGGCGTTTTGAAGTTCTGTCTACTCATACAGAAAAATGGAAAACTTGTTTTTTTTGTAAACAATTTATTACTCATGTTGTTTGCGTTTGGCAACTCGAAGCGTGGTCGTCCGTCGTAGGTACTTTTGTTCGGCGTCGCGTCGTCGTCCGCGTCGGCTTGATATAAAACATTCTTGATTTCATTGACACGCGCTATGATTTGCGCGCGGAATTTCTTGTGTTGTGAATTTATTTTTGTATGCTATGCATTTTAATTGAATCAAATTGCAATATTTCTCTAGTATGCATTTGAGACTATATTGTAATAATTGATCGTGGGTAGGTATAGTAATTAATTATTCTAATAACGCAATTATATTTTCGGTGGGATTCAAAACAAAAAATTGGCCCGTGATTTTTATGAAATTTCACCACATTGCAAATTATATATTATACAATTACAATTACAATTATTATAAATCGGTAAACTATCAAAGTAATTACAAACTTGCAAAATATGCTTTTCCGAATTTTCAGACAGACACACAATTTTATTAGTTTGTTTTAGCAAAGTAGGTACCTATACCTATACGCTTACGTCGCGCGTCGCGTCGTCGAAAACGGTGCGCCCAGAAACAAACATACCTAATTCAGTTACAATCCTTTTTTTGTTCCGTAATTTATTGTATTTATTCTAATACGATTTTTTTTATTCGTCGGCCAGTTCTACTAGGTATAAAAAGATAAAATTGAAATATAATTATTGTAGCGACAGCCATATTATGTTACTTACTATGTTTTCGTAAATATGTTTTTCACCTTCCTGGTTATTTTCACATAATCTTATCTTATATATAAAAATGAATCGTAAAATGTGTTGGTAAGCGCATAACTCGAGAACGGCTGAACCGATTTCGATCATTCTTTTTTTATTATATTCCTTGAAGTACGAGGATGGTTTTTATGTAGAGAAAACGTAAATATTATGTACCACGGGCGAAGCCGGGGCGGACCGCTAGTATATATATATAAATGAATCGCAAAATGTGTTGGTAAGCGCATAACTCGAGAACGGCTGAACCGATTTCGATAATTCTTTTTTTATTATATTCCTTGAAGTACGAGGATGGTTCTTATGTAGAGAAAACGTAAACATGTACCACGGGCGAAGCCGGGGCGGACCGCTAGTCTTATATATAAAAATGAATCGCAAAATGTGTTGGTAAGCGCATAACTCGAGAACGGCTGAACCGATTTCGATAATTCTTTTTTTATTATATCCCTTGAAGTACGAGGATGGTTCTTATAGCTAGAGAGCTAGTTAGTTTAGTTTTAGTGCAGTGGCAGTGTAAATGTTGTTGTTGAGGTTATGTAAATTTAACACTTTAGTTAACTACCAAGATATAAAGAAATGAGGATAGGACACAATAACTGTTGGTTGAGGTATTCATAAACTCATAATATACTTTTAAAAAAATCACGTTTTAATAAATTTCTAGAATTAAATTAGAACAGCTGATTCAAAATAGCCTAAAAAATCTTAATAATAATAATTACGCTTCACAGCAAGAAGAAATGTACCATATGTACCCGCACAAAGTCGATATTGTGTTGCCTACCGTTCGACTCAATGGCTAGGGTTGTAACTACCTTTAATAATTATTACCAAACTAATAAACCGAGTGATGCGAAATAACCATAATTCTTTTAGAGTTTGATAAAATGATCAGGCAGGTATTTTCTTTAATCCTCTGAATTCTCGGTTACTAAATTGTATCGTTGAAATTATTCTTAATCGCGTAAATTTAATAAATAATCATATGGAAAACACTTTTCATTTGTTTTTTTACTTTCACGCCCAACTACTATACAATAATTACGTTGTTTCGGTATTTTGACGAGAAAACGCAGGAAACATCCGTTGTATCATTTTAGATAGATTGTATATTTTGTATCTGTAGAATTGAAATCAAAGCTATGTATATGTTGTCTCCATTCTTTTCTTATCGGATTGTTGATCCCAATGCGAATGCGTCACTTAAATTTTATAAAAGACAATTAAGAACATCAAAAATAAAGTGATACGTAAATATTTCACAGTGCAATATATTATGTAATTAATAATAATTATATATTTATGAAAAAATAATTACATCAGATTTAATAATAGCAATTGTTTTGAATGTACATAATATGAATAAATGATTACATCATAATAGTAATAATCACAATTGTTTTATTTCCCATTTGTTGCAACCCTAGCATATTTTCATGTAGCAGCAGAAGTACCTACACTGGCGGCGCGGCGGCATCGTGCGACATCAAAGGCATTGCCTTACTAGGTAAGTTTATAATGACTCATTTCTTTTATTATATAATTTACGTTTTACTTTTACAGCATCCGATTCAATGGATTATGAAGACGAGTCACACAACGCCATACGATAGTGATGATGAATGAACATTTCAATAAATGCATGCGTGTTTTTTTATGTTGTTTTGTAATTGTTAATTGTTTCTTAAATAAAGAAATAAACTAAATATTTAAATGATGATTTGTTATTTGCAACACAACTTTATATTTGAGATTCTTTACAAATGTATATTTAGTTTTGTATCATCAAATTTATAAATTTTATTCCATAGTTTTCAAAATTAAATGTAAATGACCATAAAAACATTAATAAAGTAAATCATTGATGTAAGGTCAGGGAACGTAATACATATATACATCTGACCATGTAGAAGCTAAGTCTTGTTGACTGCTGAAGTCTGTAAAGTTTTGTTGTCTGCTGAAGTCTGTACGCAATGAAAATGTCTGCCGTTTCGAAAATAAGTTTTTAAGACCCTAATAAATAAAATATATGAATGGCAGATCTGGTCAAATACTTTCAAAATTGTATTTTTTTCAGCACTTTCATAAGTGTCTGCCAGAATGTTATCCGCGTGATAATGGTCTGCCATTGTTATTTTCCGATAGTAATAATAATCTATTTTCAAATATCAAAATGGCAGACGTGGTCAAATGGTTTCAAAGTTCGCCAAAAATTTCCACCTGTCTTACCTAAGCGCGCGCCCCGTCCACCACTCTGGGCTTAGTGACTCCTCATCTCATGTATAGTAGGTATAGGGGAATCAACACACAAAAATCCAGGTCTGGTCAAATACATACAGGTAGCTTTGCGCTAGCTCTCTAGCTATTACTTCTTATGGAGAGAAAACGTAAACATGTACCACGGGCGAAGCCGGGGCGGACCGCTAGTAAATAATAAAATAATAAATAGTGTATTAGATTTGTTATTGTATCTTGTATACCTACGAATAATTATTCTTACGTCTTGTTGGGAAATGTTCAAATACCTACCTATTGAAATAATTTACTGTTACAAATCATTAGTGTTATTAGTTTTGAGTGAATAGGCATGGATCAGAAATTCAGAATATAATATGCTACTAACTACTCAAATACATACATGTTTACACAACAAACACCACTGACCTCTATAACTATAAGTTATAGAGGTCAGTGACCGTCAGTGACAAACACTATGGATACCTACGCTCGCGAATGCAAATTCGGTGATTTACTAATTATTGATACCTAGTCATTGAATTCGTTTTGAAATAGCCTGTACTTTGTAATTTTTAGTGTTATAGACATTTTATAAAAGGTGGTGCTCATTTTTTTTTGTAATAAATTATCCTGCTACGCTATTGTATTTTCGTTGTTTTATTTCAAGTGAACACCCATACAATTTTGTCACGAGCCGCCTCTGGCCTCTGGGTGAAATCAACCAGTCAAATGATTTTTGTTCTAATTGTATTTTGGTAGTAGTTTGTTTAGAATTTACATTACCATTGTTTAATTTTTATTTTGTATTTGCAGTAAAATAAAAAGATGAAAAACTTCATTAGGTATATTGTACGACACCTCACTCTGAATCGCGCTAGCGAAATTTTTTCGTTACAGAGCACATATACAACTTTCGGACAATCTTCATTGAGGCCGGCCGGCAAATCGAGTATGTCGAGAAACTTCACTTATTCGATGGAGGTATTCTACCTTCCTTCCTCCACAGTTGTGGGACCCCGACGTACATTGAACACGCAGCTTTCTGATACTAGTAGCTAAAATCAAAACCACAGATATGTCTGTGATCAAAACCATAATAATATTTTTACCTATTATTTTACTAAAAGTCGAGTGCATCGAAATCGTAAATATGTTTTTCACCTTCCTGGTTTTTTTTCCATAGTAAATAGTGTTTTTGATTTGTTGTTGTATGAATAATTATTCTTACTTGTTGGTTATGAAATGTATTTTGAAATAATTTACTTTTACAAATCATTAGTGATATTA
This sequence comes from Colias eurytheme, assembly GCA_907164685.1. NCBI lineage: Eukaryota > Metazoa > Arthropoda > Insecta > Lepidoptera > Pieridae > Colias > Colias eurytheme. The sequence continues at coordinate 992 of CAJQZN010039621.1, read as the reverse complement.
GTTTTGAGTGAAAATGCTTGGATCAGCATAATATCATATTTGCTACTTCAAATACATGTTTTGATAAAAAAAAACAATAGTGTAATGTAGGTAATAAAATAAAACTGCGTTTTATTGTAGGTAATCAATTTTGACATTATTTATTTCCCAAAATTACAATAAAATAGTTTACGCCAACAAATATAACTTTTATTTTTATAACAATCCTACTTCCTACTAATGCGAAAGTTTGTGAGGATGTGTATGTGTGTGTTTCACGCAAATACTACTGAACCGATTACAATGAAATTTAGCACACATATAGAACGTAACTTGGACACATTGAATAGGTTTTATCCCGGAAACCCCACGGGAACGGGAACTATACGGGTTTTTTTTTGAAAATGCGGGCGGAAAGCTAATCGTTCATAATAATATAAACCGTAGCAGGTGGCGTTTTGAAGTTTTGTCTACCCATACAGAAAAATGAAAACCACAGGAGATTGCCCAAGTGACTATGGCACTTGGTATCGCAATCAAACTTATTGTGTCAAGATGAAATATAGCTCAATTTAAAGCTTGATGTTAGTACTTTTAGATATGATTAAAGTTTTTATGTAAATAAGCCGCAGTTCGCGACAATAAAAATAAAACAATAGTTTTATTCAACACTTCAAAAAACTACTTAATCGAGTTTAAACTAACGATGAACGTTAAGTTTTACATTTATTACATAGGTAATATTTTAATTTACAAGACAAATGTGAAAAGTAAATCGTAATTTAAACATTATTTCAAAATAACATCGAACAATGCGTCGAACACATTCATTTGACATTTCAAATAGAAACTATGACATATGACGTTTGCAAGAGAGATAGATATAGGTATGTGTCAAAACAAAACTTTTATTTCTATTTATTCGGTATAATTACAACTTAATAGTGATAAATATGATCATTATAAATACAAATAGGAATTAACAATATCACGAACACGTGACACAACTAGTA
>CAJQZN010039620.1:70437-96221 GCA_907164685.1 Colias eurytheme | reverse complement strand
TTACTTTTCTGTTTATGAAGTCGGTTCTTTTTAACGCAGTTATTTTTATTTAATACTTTTTAGTGTATTTATCAACACGAATCAAACGAGCCCAATCTCGATATAATTGAGTCAATATAGTACTGAGTTCCTAAGGCCACCTTCCGGTTCCATCATCAAATCAGCTCTATGTCATGATAATGTTTCATCGCTATCCAATTTACATAAGTATACAAAATTTCAGCTCAATCGGTTACCGGGAAGTGAATCAAAGTTACTTGCAACATTTCAATGAAGTCATCGAGTACAGACAAAAATGCTCATAAAATAAAAACTACTGGGTTTATCCGAATAAAATTTTTATGGGACCAATTCGACACCATCCCGCATCGAACAAAAAAAGAATCTCGTAAATCGGTTAAGAAACCTAGGAGTAATCGGTGTACATACATCCAAAAAAAAAAAAAAATATACCGGCCGAATTGATAACCTCCTCGTTTTTTTGGAAGTCGGTTAAAAATATTTTCAGCAACCGCGCGCATGTAAATTTATTTTTTTGAGTTTAAATTCATTATTATTAATTATTATACTTAATTTAAAACATTATGTTCTTCTTCCAACTATCCCTTTAATATACTAAGTTAATTATAATATGGCGTTGTTGGCCTTCCTTCGATATGAAAGGCCAGTAGGGAAGGCTATTATACATTTTTAATACTCATGTATTTTTCCTCAGAAATTCGTGCTTCAACTGTATTTTTGTCGTATAAATTTTGTTCTAGAAAATATTTGCTAAGTATATAGATTTTAGATTGCAATTTCGATCCATAAATGGAATTTGTATAAATTAATTTTGTTTGTTGTTATTGTTTAGATACACCCAACATAGTTGATAGTGGATGTTAATTTTATTATAAAAATGAATTTTCTATAAAATTTGTCTGAATTAATAATTTAGTATTTAGAGAAAAAATCATAATATGTACATATATTATTCCAGAACCCAAAAGGTTAATAAAAATAGACATTGTGTTTTATACACAAATATCATAATATTATAAAACATTTATAACTTTTATTAGGAGATCCAACTTTAAATTAGGAGAACATATTAAATACACAACAATATTAGAAAATACAAATCTCGAAAGTATCGCAAAGATCGCAGTCAACGTATCTGCGCCGTATTGTTAACAAAGATCGACGTGTTTTAAGCAAAACGTCGCGTCGTGCAAAATGTTCTCGCGTTATATTCGTAGCAAGCACTTCGTAGCTCGCGGAGCCGATGACGTCATCCCGGTTTTGATAAGGTGCACAGTGCATAACGTCCGTTGGCTACCATCGGACGCTACGCGTGCGGCGCAGCGCGAGTGTATATTGCACAGGCAAAGTTGTTAGACGCGTTTCGAAATCGCTCCTACGAATAAACTTTTCGATTGCTAATATATCTGCTACGGGCTACTACGATTTTGGGGATTTTTTCTTTGGGATTTATACATTTTCTTTAATTTAATTTACGATATATTATATCGCAGACTTTTGTTTTGCATAATTTAAACGGGGTTAACTTTGCACTCGACAGTATTGTCGCCGATTCATTTCGTTTTAATTGTTCCTGTGATTCATCAAGGCCGGGAGTGATAGGATTTTAAGCCTGAGAGCATTTGCAATCGCGTTTATCCCGCAGTCTCATCTTTTCGCCGATTGCTTTTGAGGTGAGAACGCAAAGCTAACTTGTTGTTTTTTTTTTTTTTTTAATTTTATTATTATTGCAACTAAACAATATTTTAGCGATTTATTTATATACTTTATACTTATGTATCGTATTTTTTGAGATCTCACTTACTTACTATATATTGAAGGCAGTTTCTTAAATCTTATTTATTCAATTCGCAACATAAAAATAGGGTGTCTGATAAAAATGTTAAGTGAATAAGTATAAGAAAAATAAATAAGAACGTGACGCTCGCGAGTATTTGTTTAACTTATGTTTAAATTGATTTTGTTTCGATTAGTTTCTACCCTCTGTTTGCAATAGAATATAAATAAAATTCTAGAAACAAATGCGTCACATGCTATGCACACTCCGCCCAGAAGCAACAAGTGACGCCTATTCCTATTACGGCTTAATCCAACCGGGATGTTCATGACACATTCTCTTAAGTAACCGTATAAATGTAGGTATATTGGCATTTTTATGATATTCCGTGGATAGGGTATTAGAAGCTTCTCGATGTAGTATGGAAAGTACTAGATAAAATATCGAAAAACTGATCTCCGATTCGATGTACATAATATGGTAGCATATGGTCAAACTATGGACTATTATTTTTTTTTTCTATTCTATAAAAAATATATTTAAATAAAGCATTTGTATGCCATAAAACCAAAATATCAAATATGTTATAACGATTCAAAAGTGCTTCTCGAAGAAGTCTCATTGTATAAATACATTTTTGAGTTTGAAAGAGATAGAAAATATTGAAAAGGGATAGGTATATAAGTAGCAGCAATATACAAGTGTGACATAGTGGGGCGTGGCTTCAGACTCCTCCCACTAGTTGTTAACCAATGTTCATGTTGGCCAGGTGCCCCCGGCGCCCACAGAGCCTGCGCCTTCGCCGCCGTCGGAGCACCGGCAGCTGTCCGCAGAATCGACTATACTTGGATCTGGCCTATCGTTTTATGATGTAAGTACATTTTTTTTTCAATTTTTTTCTATTTTTTGATTACGCTTCCGTGATACAGTGGCCAACGCGTTTTGTTTTTTTTTGCATTTTTTTCCAATTTTTAGTTCGACAGTGGACTTCACGTGAGTGTAGAATCGAGGGATCTTGGGTTCGATAGCCAGTTTTGGTAGGGACTTAAAAAAATTCTGTCTGGCACACTGAAGGCTGATCTTTTTTGAACTTTTTTTAAAGTAGGGAACTAATATTTACTTTTTCGTGAAGAAAATTAATCATTGACATAGAAACATCTGCCTCATACGTAGGGTATGTATAGCGGAACATATTATTTTTTTTTATGTTATGTATTAGGAAATCTGTCTAGCCGGGCTGAAATTAAATTACGCAGATATTGGAAACAAAGGGTGGTTTGGTTACCATCATAACAGTGAGTCAAAACGGATAGTTAGCGGGATGTTTTCGGCAGAAGGGTGCTTTGATATCATGAGTCATAACTGATAGTTTTCGCTACTATTTGCTATTATTTTAATAAGAATTATGTGTGATATAATATTCTTTTTGATTATTTATTTATTCAGTTTCACACATCTTATGTGTGATATCATAATCTTTTTATTTATATATTTATTCAGTTTCACACAATTTTAAAGTTTGTTTGATTTAATTGAGACTTTAAAGTTCACTATAGACTACTAATTTTACAAAGAGGAAATGAGATTTTTTGTTTGTCTTCTACAGTTAAAATAAAAAACTACCTGTATAACTAACCTACTTTAACCATTATTTAAACATAAGAAAGTTATGTAACTAACAACATAGTTTTCATCTTCATCAATACCGACTAATCCCGGGCGAGGCCACGACAAGCGCCTCGAAGCAAACGAGATAATTTTACATTAAGATCTGTCGTAATTAAAGCTTCAATAATTCCTGCTAATTAAATCGCTACAGTGCCGGGTAACAGCTTCCAGCTTGTTATAAGTATTTACTGATTCGTAAGGTTGCTAATTAATTAGGAGCGTGATTTCGAAGTGTACTAGTGCGTTATGATATCGAGTGGAAATTCAATAGAGCGTTTGTTGCAGAATGACGACTACTATTCTATGGTGAGGGGGAACAAGTACATGTCGGAGACTGGTGTAAAGCATCTCATGATGAACGGGGCTCTCAACTTCGTGCCGGCACAGAAGGTCGACCCTCCACAGGTTAGTGGTATATTTGGATTTACACAGGTTGTCGTGAAGATCTTCATACAATATTTGGGCGGATTGACCAACTTAGAAATATATTGCGACTTTAATAGGTAACAGGTTGCTGTGAAAGAACTTCATATATTTAGGCGGTGTTATCAACTTTTTAACAGAACGGTACCGAAGCTCGAAAGGTTTTAAGAACCATGTTTTAATAGATGGTCTCGTCTGTTTTACTGATCGACTTTTATTAGGATAAAAGTCCTACCAATACCACAGTATAACTTTTTTATTGGTGACGAGGATCGAGGTCATGGTCTGGGGGCCTTTCAGTTGATGTGCTTAACTACTGTTAAAGGTAGACCGTGTATATCTTACTAGTTTGTAGGTGTTTCAAAAAGCTTTAGGGTTCGACTTTGGCTGTGGCGACGCGTTCAGTTGTATATCATTAATTTATATCACTTATTACAACATTACAATATGTACTATATTTTTATGTATGGAATTTTAAAATAATTCAAACGACCATATCATTAGAACTAAAAATCATTTTAAAAATTAAAAAAAGAACACTTAATTCACTGCATTCACATTTATCTAATGATCTTATTTATATACAAAAGTTATGTTAGTTTTACAAATATAACTCAAGACTTCGTAAGATGTTAATAACAATAAAATAACACTTTAATTTTACAAACGAACAATTTCTAGCCGGGCGTAACCCGGGAGCAGATAGTATATTATGTAAATAATTAACCAAGTGACACCAACGGGGAAGTTTGACAGAGACTAGATGCAAGAAGTATTTACCTCGATACCTAATACGAAGTAATTTAATTATCAAAAAGCTGTATGCTGTCGAAAGTTACACCAACAAAATTGTACCTGCTAAATCAATTAATATTTGATATAACTTTAATACTGACAGAGTAGTGAATCTGTAAACTCGAAATCGGATCCCGAGTTTTAGGTGACTGGCAACTTTTCGTTCGCTGGCGTGACGACTTTTGTTTAGACATCATAGAAACACTAGCAACCTTCGAGAACTTCTATTTTCTTGGTGTTTGTATTATAAACTATGATTTTCTTATAAATATTATAAAAAGGATAGATTTCTTTGTTTGTTACTATATTACTGAAGAAACTAATTGTTCAATTTTGAAAAATATTTTACAATTAGTATCTAATACATATTTAACGCATAACATCAGTTTTTAATCCGATTCAACTTGAGAGAAGCCGGGACGACCGTTCCGATATTTAATACCTTTAAAGATTAATGCGACAAAATAATTTCAGGGAATGCAATGCAATAATTTCATCCGAAATCATATGAAACCGCAGTTATCGGATTTTACAATTATAAGATATTATAAAGTAAGTGCTAATTGGTAGTGGTGGCTGCTTAATGTCATATGGCTCGTGCTCCATCGCTTGCTCTGCCACTACACGTATATAAAAGCATCTCTAATGAAGCGTTGTCAATAGCAACGGTAATATCTCGAATCGAACGTAAATTAAACTACAAAAGATTAAAACAAACATTAAAACAACACGGTTTATAAATCTAACTAAGAATTGTTTACGTTCATCTTGTTTAGTCTGGCCATCGGATTAAATAAAAAACAAATCATGAAAAAGCCGAGATAAAGTGCATTTCACGTGACTGATTGCGTTTTGGTGTACTTTTCCCAAAAGTAAAAGGATTTTTCCCAGGTGCAGCGGATTAATAAAGACTTAGGCGCGCTAACAGACTTTTAGTCAACGTGGTCCGAAACGCATCTAGCCGTTGATTTAAATCCTATCACCTTCCTGCATGTCGCCTCGACCACCCCGCGGCTTTCGACCCCCCATTGCATGCACGGAGCCACCCTTAATGTTATTATTTTCATCATTTAACTTCACCATTGTATGACGCTTCGTAGAATTCAGCCACCTACCAAATTTCATCAATATTGCGCCTGTCACGGAATAAATTTTGACCGACGGGTACTACCAGCAAGTGAAGTTTTTGTTATTTGTATTCCATTGTGGAGTACGCGCAAAAATAATTATTTTTTTCTTTTATTTGGCAATACTCGTATTTTTGTAGCGAGTACTCTGGCTCAAACTCAGCGTCTATTGGTAATATTGAGCTCTCAATATATCCGTAATTGCCTCGCTTGAGTTGCAGCCGGTAACGTGATTGCACGGGATTTAGTTTTGTTCCCGAATCACACATTGTTATTGGGGATTTCCATTTGAGAAATACTCTGCACTAAACCCGGAGGCTGAAAGCACGAGGTGTGTTTAATACAATCGTTATCCCCTTCCTGTTATTACAGCATATGTGTTATTCCCTTTCAGAGAGACGAAACAGACTATATTGTGAATATTTGAGTATACATGTAACTTTAAGCTTTGTGACAGTTCGAAGTACAAGTTATATGCTTTCAATTAATTGTGGAAGGGATTCCTTTTTAAACGGATTCGTAATGCTACAAAATATTTTCATAATCATGAAAAAAGGTCTTAACTATAAACTAGTGTCTTTCCCTTAACTACAGCGCAGCATAAACCAATTTGGCCACTTACGTCGCAGCTTCACATAAAAAATTTCCTCTATAATTTCTTTTCAAAGTCTTCTCGGGACGCTCGGCGATATCTATCAAGTTACTGGAAAATTCCTGACCGACGTCATACATTTTTAAAAACGATATTGCATTTATGTATCGGTCAATTAAGGAAAGCTGGCATGTTCACAGTACTCACACTTATGCAATTTCACTTACAGTATGTTCAAAAATAAATGCGACTCTAGTTTCATTTTAGACTTGAATTGTAAAATGGGTGCGTTGTAGATAAATATATGCAAATATAATTATGTACTTATGAAAGCTCTCATAATTTACCTGTAAAATTATAATTTAAAAGTTAATCAATTGATGAAGTTAATTATTTATTCTAATAATAATCAATTGGATAAAAGTATTAATAATCATTCAATTATCAAATAATAATTAAATTTCAGGTCATAAAAACAATACAAATAACACGTGCGCTTACTCCCAACACACGGATGGTTGTTTTGATAATGATTTAAATAACGGGCGTTTTTTTAATAATGTGATAACTCTGATTATTAATTAGTAATTTGATTTTTGAAAAAAAAAAATGCCGATTTTAGTCAAAATTTATATTTTTCTAACAAGATGCTTATCATCCAAATTTCCACCTTGGTGAGAAAAATTGACATTTCTAATGAAAATGAACAAAAAATTAAATGATTTTATTAAATACTGTAAAATAGTCTATAATTCTTCCATTTACTGTATCACAAAATTCTTCATAGATTTTTAGATATTCGTACTACACCAATTACATCACCCTGTATTTATAAACAATTGCAAAATATGACACATACATAGGCCGGGAGATATTGACACAAAATTTCGGGTCATTTGTAACAGAATGGCGGTTCTACAGAGGTCTTATTACGCAATGACTAAAAGAAAAATGATGGTCAGAACTCAGAACGCTGGTACCGGCGGACTAGTCGCGTCGGCGTTAGTCGAACTCGTCGAATAAATAGCGAAAGTCAAACGATTTGTAACACAAAAATTTTAGAATTCACCGATAGCCCATAAAAAAGATGTAGGCGGTAGTGTCATGCCATACTTTTCCGGTGTAACTTACAGCCCCCCATACCGACGCGATGCGTTGATTAAAAAAAAAACAATTCAAACATTTGTACCAGGCTAACTTTTGCACAGGTAATCATCATCGTGCAGACATTTACGAAAATCGCCATGCCATACTTTTCGGACGATTCCAAATGGCCACCATACCGCCGAAAAGCTGCAAAAAAAAATTTTTTTCGCCAAACAATTTGTACCAGTATTGCATTTGGATTTTTGGAGAGTATTTGATAAAATGTGACCATTATTATATTTGCCATACTTCTAGTAGGGGGAAAAAGTGCTGCCATACTTGAAAATTAATTTATTCGTCACGTTTCAAAAATACGACTGTACAATACGTAAAATAATTTTTTACAGTATGGGATCATTATATTCTGTTTGTTTGTATACAATTCTACCTAGAAAAAAATATCGCAGATTGCAAACATGGGGCGGATGATTGTAAGACTTAAGCCAAGACGTAAAAAAAAATGAAAAGAATTGGCGATTTGTACCAGTACGGCATTTTTGGAAAGTATATGATGCAACGTGACCATTATTATATTTGCCATACTTTTAATAGAGGGAAAAATTAGTGCCATACTGCTACAAATCGTTCAAACTACGAATAAAATCTTACAATAAGAAAAAAATCTTATACACATTCGCCACCTCCCACAGGTATGGCATTATCACACTTCTATTTATAATCATTCAGGAGTTGTTGAAAAAAAATGTAGGGTGGTACAAATCGTTTGGCGAGAAAAAAAAAATTCAAAAATTTGCAGATTTTCCGCGGTATGGCGACCATTTGGAATCGTCCGAAAAGTATGGCATGGCGATTTTAGTAAATGGCTGCACGACGATGGTTACCTGTGCAAAAGTGAGCCCGGTACAAATGGTTGAATACGATCACGTCTCCGAGTTTCGCAATAAGCTCAAATGGCTTCCCATCCGTCTTCGCCGAAATACTCATATCCTTCACCTCCTGTACTGTGTTCTGTTTGATCCGAGAACTCCGCTATACTTAAAAGAGAGATTTGAGTTCCTTGTGTCTAACGTCAACCCGACGCGTTCCTCTAATAAACACCGTCTAGCAATGCCACCGCATGTTAATCATGTTTATAACTCTTCGTTCACTGTGCGTGCCATTAGACTTTGGAATGCTTTACCCTTAGACATAAGAGCAGCTCAATCTCTATCTACGTTCAAAAACTTACTGAAGCAATTTTATTTATCCAATTAGTCGGTAATTTTATTGTTTATTTTATTAGTCAATTGTGTTGGTGTGCGTTTTCTATTTTATGTATGTGTAAATATATATGTATGTTTATTTTCCTATTATAATATATGTATATGTTTGTATCTATTTATGTAGTTATATATGTGTATGTTTATGTATATTTATAAGCTTATATTATTATCTATTTATATAATATGTATTTTTATTTATTTTTAATTTATTTATTTTATTTTATTTTTCTGTTCTTAGTGCACTTTGCCCTGTTTTTAATTACTTTTGCACTGCGTCTCCTTGTCCACCAGGTTGTCTGGAAGAGATCGCTGTCTGAGCGATAAGACCGCCTGTTGTGCTCTTTTATTAAGTAATGTATTTTCCTTATTTGTACTTTTCTCTGTGGTGCACAATAAAGTATTTTTGTTTGTTTGTTTGTTTGTTGAATTGTTTTTTTTAAATCAACGCATTCACGTCGGTATGGCGGACTGTAAGTCACATCGTAAAAGTATGGCATGACACTACCGCCTACATCTTTTTTAAGGGCTATCGGTAAATTCTAAAATTTTTGTGTTACAAATCGTTGGACTTTCGCTATTTATCCGACGAGTGTGACTAACGCCCACGCGACTAGTCCGCCGGTACCAGCGTTCTGATCATCATTTTTATTTTTGTTATTGCGTACTAAGACCCCTCTAGACCGCCATCCTGTTACAAATGACCCGAAATTTTGTGTCAGTATCTCCCGGCCTAAAATGTGCAATGTGTAAATGTGTTGACGTTCCAGCTCTTCTTAATATACCTATAGCCTCTGAACATTTTCCACCGCACGTTCTCGTTTTGCCCCGCAAATTGGTTTAAATATGTCTCCTTGATATTTTACATTGTCGTTTTGATAGGATATCTTAAAAACCCATCAAGCTCACATAATTAAATTTCGTTAGTAAATTGTTTTAGCCGACGCACGTGTTACAGCGTCATACAAATATTATGTTATCGTTGATTCGCCTCCAGCTTGTCAATATGAAACTGTGCTAATGGAAATTGGAAGTTGTGTGAAATTCACGAAATAGCGGGTGCCGGTCACTGAAGGTCTGTGAGGTTTCCTTGTATATAAATACACCTCGTTAGTTCGGTCGGATTCCAATCCATTTCCGTAAGCTTCCGTTAGCTACCCTTTGCTATTTCCGCCATTACAGTCTCGACAACAGGAAGGCGCCTGCTCCCCAGTCTGCTATCATAACTGAAATGGCTTCTCTAATATAGTATTCAATAGATTTTGATAGAATTCGGTTCAGACGTTTGGAATATCGAATGATCCCGTTTGACATAATTTACCCCAAGTGCCTTGATAGTAGTTCTCTTAGTTTTGAGACATATCTCTCGCTCCAAACGCCATTTCTTGCAAAACATTTGAAGAAGACCCATGACATTAATTATTTTTGCTAAACCGTTGGTAATGATACGGATCTCAAACTTAAGTTCTCCCTAGACTGAATAATACAAGAATGACATGCGTTTACGTGAAAGTGAGGAAAAAAGTTAATCATACATTTTACTGTAGTTCGCGTCCAGCCTTATTTAGTGCATGGAATCATGCGTGTATGTCAGTCATATATGCAGATATCTATACTTCTATACTAATATTATAAAGCTGAAGAGTTTGTTTGTTTGTTTGATTGTTTGTTTGTTTGAACGCGCTAATCTCGGGAACTACTGGTCCGATTTAAAAAATTCTTTCGCTGTTAGAAAGACCATTTATCGAGGAAGGTTATAGGCTCATCACGCTACGACCAACAGGAGCGGAGCCACGTGGGTGAAACCGCGGGGAGCAGCTAGTTGTATGTAGTATAAAAATAGAAAGTATCATCAATCAGCTTCCAGCAAGTGCCTAGTTTACATATAAAGTATCCAAACGATAATTCCGGCATGACACCACGTAACGCATGTCATGCTGTATTACCGTCAAAAAACAACATTCGTTCGAAATTAGGTCTTTTGCTAGTAACAGATACATAGAATTGTGTTATAATAGCACACAAGTGTACTATAAAAGCCTTTCAGCGAAATCCAAAGCTGTAGATTACTCCGTAAGATTCTAGAGAGTACACAAGCTAAAGGCTTATGCTAAAATGCCCATTTGGAATTGGCAAAGTGTAAGAATCGCAGACGAGCGGTGTTTGCACTTGAATATTTTGTAGTTTATCTCCTTTTAATTGAATAAAATCTACGCACTAGCATATAAGGCGGTTTTACTTTTGTGTTCCTGTATTTCTTTGTTTGTTTAATCCAAGTTTAATCGGATTAAATTCTTCCAGTCTCGTATAGGTGACATAAAGCAGCATAACTACGGCGAGTTTCAGAGATTGTTAGGTAACAGTAGTTATAGATTCACTAAAGTTGTAACGTAAACTTTTGTTGACTATTCACAGCGCTTCAATGCAAATCACTCAATAGGTATGAAGCGAATTGTTAGTTTCAATACTCGTCACTGAATCAGTCTATTGGATAGTGAAACATATTATTTAATTAAAATTCCGAAAATAATATTTACAGGTTATTTTCAATCTGCTAACGAATTTTATTATTCATTTTTACGATTACGATTTAAAATAAGACATAGAAATATTTTCCAGTTAAAAGCATTCGATTTTTATTTATTTATAGTAAAATGATATTTTTAAAAGTTATTTAATTTTATCAATGCTTTCATTGATGGTAGGAATAGGTGTACAACACACACATTTCTTAACTTCTATTAGAGTACAATGTAATGGCAGCACGATTACAGCTATTGCTATAAGGTAGATAGATGATAAATAGATCTAAACTAACAATCTCATTAGGCGTTGCCGAATTAATTTTATTTTCAACATGCACAAAATCTCATAGGCTTCCATAGACGTGCGCTAATAAATCCACCGAATATTATATAAACAATGAACAAAGATTTCGGTTTGTGTTTCCGACGCTGCTTCGTCAATACATATTCTATGTTGCATTTGTTTTTATATGTGTCGAATACAATGGTATTATCAGAATTGAAACACATTGAAACGAGATCCTGTTTCAGTGGAAAGCCTAATAAAATATTTCTACGAAAGGTGATGTAGCGAATTTAATAGATCAGTACGTGCGGTGCTTGTTTCACGTTTTTAGTGGGTCAAGTGAAAAAAGGACATAATTGTTGGTCCTTTGCAATGTAACACCACAAAGGATTTGCAGCGTTGTTCACACGTAACTTGCGACGCTCGCTTTGACTCGTTTTAACGACGTTATACTAGTGTAAGAAGAGCCTTGTTATACGCTGCTGTAGAAGCGGAAGCTGCATATGGCCATGGGGGTAATTATTTTATCCTTGTGAAACTTGTAAATTCAGCGTTATAAAATGTATGACACAGTACCGTGATAAATGATGAATATATGTCGGTAATATAATACTGTGTTTCGGTTTTAAAAACTCCTCACGTCGCGTAATTTTTGATATTTTCACGATCTTTTAATTAAAATTAACCAAATAAGAATAATTTTATATTTAACTAGCGGTCCGCCCCGGCTTCGCCCATGGTACATATTTACGTTTTCTCTACATAAAAACCATCCTCGTAGTTCAAGGAATATAATAAAAAAAGAATTATCGAAATCAGTTCAGCCATTCTCGAGTTATGCGCTTACCAACACATTTTGCGATTCATTTTTATAAAGAAAGAAGAAGAAGAAAGAAGATTACATACCTATCATTTGGACATAAGAAGGATTACAAGGACTATAGGATTAATAAATAGATAGTTATTTATTAATCCTATAGTCCTTATTGGAAGGAGTATGCTTTTAAGTTAATTCTTTCTAATGGTAGACCATCTCGTTAATCTACCGGTTACTATATTTATCTACACGTATTACATCAAACCTGCACTAAATAAGCATCGCCCTCGTCTTTTGAAAACTATAGAACGTATATGATTGCCTATTAACATTTGTATTAGGTATTAGTTTAGGATAATTAGGTTGAATATATTGTGTCCTTTTTTAGAACCAAGTTTTGGGAATTATAAATTTCAAAAGACGTTTGTACCTGATATGTTTGATGTGTTCACTATACTCCAAACATTCAATCTAACTATGAGATAGAATAGGTATTGCACTTCCGTTTGTGTACACACTTGTACCTCTTGCGCTTGTACGCCTCAGAACTAGTGTTCAGGTTTGCTTCGCCAAAATTCAAACATGAAACTTTCATCTAGTGATATTGTGTTTCAGAAAGGATACAAATGTGAACGTGAGAATATGGAAATGAATAAGCAAAGAGTTACAAATCTTATATATAAAAATGAATCGCAAAATGTGTTGGTAAGCGCATAACTCGAGAACGGCTGAACCGATTTCGATATTTCTTTTTTTATTATATTCCTTGAAGTACGAGGATGGTTTTTATGTAGAGAAAACGTAAATATGTACCACGGGTGAAGCCGGGGCGGACCGCTAGTCTTATATATAAAAATGAATCCCAAAATGTGTTGGTAAGCGCATAACTTGAGAACGGCTGAACCGATTTCGATAATTCTTTTTTTATTATATTCCTTGAAGTACGAGGATGGTTCTTATGTAGAGAAAACGTAAATATGTACCACGAGCGAAGCCGGGGCGGACCGCTAGAAGGTTATAAATTCACAGTCATATTAAAAAGGCGATAGATTTTTATTTTAGTTATTGTAATAGGCAGTGCCGGGGCGAGCAACTAGTGTAAATGTATAAATTAAATAGCAGACTTTTGTTCCAATTAATTCATATCGTCAATGTTTTGTTTTCATCAAACATATCGAAATAAAAATATTTTTAAGTGATCAATATGTAAATTAATATTCAATTTTTCATGCAATCCAATTATTTGTTTTTCCAATAATAACTTTTGCAATATTTTACATGCACTCTAAAGCTTAACAATAATTGAAAGGATTATTTGCAACGTACGAATACGTTACGAATGTTTTAAATCCCTTGTAACGACTGTAATTCCTGGAAAGTAGTATAAAAGGAGAAGCGAAAACTTTTTGTAGACTACAGTTTTTTGTTGTTAGTTCTTAACTATGGCAAACGAAAGACTGGCTACATATTTGGTATAATTGTTTCTTTGGTAATATAACTTCGTTTATAAGTAGATATACTAAATATAAAGAAAACCAACATTTTTGTCTATATATTTGTCCGGTTATTCCATTTCAACTGATCACGATATAACTTTTATAAGCAAGTAAATCAGTAGTAATTGAATGAGAGACGAGTTCTAAGAAATAATCTCTAAGACAATATCGCAGGCACGGTATGTTGTTAAGTAATTTGCAACTATAAACTATTGTATTGAACAAGAGGAGCGTAACGAAGGTAATTTTTATAAATTACAGAACAGATACGAAACGAGGCAGCAATTTTACTTTACACAATAAATGCAGTAGTAAGTATTTATATTATAACTAAATAGGTAAAAAGTACGATTGCTTTCTTGCTAACGTTAAAACCAAGGACACTGGGATTTAATACGCTCGAGTTTAGGACCAACTGAAAAAACAGGTCAAGAATCCAAAAGCGTCGTTCTTGCAAAGTTCAGGGAACTGATGATAGTACCAAAGGAGCTTCCCTAAAAGAAAGCAAATCAGTGAAATTAGTATGAGAAATGGATTTCCCTCGTACTTTTCAAGGAGTCTCGGTACCTCACTTATACCGGGATTAGAAGCAAGAGCCAGACGGTAGACAAAGCCTATATACTTTGGACTTAAAAGCGTAATTATACTGCTTTGTATTATATTATTATGCTGTTTGTATAATATTATTATGCTGTTAGCGCTCGTGCTTCTGACCGACTGGTCTAGAAATCAATTCAGCTCTCAAACGATATGACGTTTTATATATATGCATATAGAATTTCAATTTCCGTGAACACTACGCTATTAAACTAGAAATTGGTGTTCGTAGTTATATAATAACTGTGACCTATAGTAACAGCTTTTCGATGCACGTCTATTGCACAGTCAGCTAATTAATTAGGTATAGGATTAGGGGGCTAGGGGGTATAAGCTGTCTTTGTTTTGATGTTCACGTTTCTTTCATCTAACCCATTACATATTGCATCCAATCAGGTATATTTGAAAAAAGCGCAAGGGTTTGTTCGTAGAACAGATTGTGGTAGAATGAATTAAGATTATTAACAAATGAAACAGTAAAATTGCTGTACACGCTCCTGGCCAGCTTTCAATTACAGAGGTTCATTAGTTATTAGGTATATACTTTACTAGGAAAATATCTTTATTATATGTTTATAGGTTAAAAGTAACACGTGCAAAAATATGAGGCCAAATGAAATTGCCTCTTAACTTCGCAGACGAGGCATTCTTGTATGCATTTCGCGTTATCTTCGAACGTTCCCGGTACCAATTTATATCACCTTACTTCTTTAAAGATTATTTTCGCACCAAAAATCCTTTTTCTGTTAAGGTAATAATTAAGAGACATTATTTGAAACACACAAATTCAATCACTTTAATAAATATACATAAGTTGAGTTGAAGTGATTAATTTTAAAAGGTGCGCTTTTTTTAAATTTCCATTTTTAAATACGGATGATAGTTGCAGCCTCAGATTAATTATAAAATAAAAAGCAGATGGAGCGTTGCCGAACTTAAACCGAATGATTTATCGTCATTTCCATAAAGCTATGTGTGCTATCATTTCACCGCTGCACTGTACGTACACAGTGTTTCTGTGTGCGTGTTATGTCACCAGATATTGAAAAATTTCACAAATTTTTCCCCGAATACGGAAGAAAGCAGATGTTTTTCGAGTGAATATTTCTTTGACACGCTCTGCAGTATAAACCGTTGGACCGATTTTGAGTTGTGAGGTGTCATTGCAATCATCTGAATTATTATGGTAGTGGTAGTAGTGACGTAGGCTAATTAAACAAATACTCCGAAGATTCATAGGGCCCGATGTTCTAGAGGTTGGGTTATGGAATTTGATCGCCGCGCCGCGACGACGAGCACATGCGTCAATATTATGCCGAGCGGTGAATCTCTTTCTGCAAGCATCGTGATTCGTGAACACTGACTCCTCCGTCTAGCTTTTTTAAAAAAAGTTCATCCTCTTTGCGGCCACGCTCCACACTCGAGTTAATTAGAGTTTGGATGCCACGTTTTTTTTTACAATTACCACTGTACTGTCACCTTCCTTGAGTGCCAGCCGACACACAAAGCAGACTCCCGGAGGAACCGATATTTTTATGACTATTTAGCCTGACTTCGTTCTGTTATGTCCGTACTCTGTAGTCTGTACGCTAACATGCTCACTCTACATCCTTTTCGCTTGTTCAGCATTTCTCAGCATTCCTGGCCTTTTCCTTAGATAGTATCCATGTTCAGTCTCTCTCCAAATTCTAATCCCGACTGCTGATAGGCTGTCGCTATACAAGCTGTACAGAATAATGAGAAAAAACTGCATCTTCTACATTTTCAAAATTTAATTCCACATTATATGACATAAAAAGTAATGAGGCTAGTCTCGCAGAAGCTATCGACAAACTCTCTTCTCAATTTCACAATGTATCAAATCTTTCAATTAACTAAAATATTAAATCAAAAATTGATAGTATAGTGGCACAGTATTACAATATTCCTCTCATACATATGTATTACAATAGTTCTTTCACGCTTAGTACTGCAAACTAAGCGTGTTTGCAGTACGCGGCGCGCGTCGCCCGACCCCCCGCCAGCTCCCCTTCGTTTCTCTGTGCAAGTACATTCGTCGCCGTACTGTAGGAAATATTTTGATAGTGGTTCGTCTCGAAGCGTCAATGCTGACGATATCATTCCGATCAGAAAACATAACAAATTCCATTCTATTTAGTAAACAAAACATCTTACATCCGGCTATATTAACTACTACGCAACTTTACCAAGAGCTTTTCCATAACTATATACGTAGACACATACCTGTAGATCGTAAGTTACCTTTAAGTATAGAATTAAGTAATATAAATTTGTTATTAAACATTTCTTAGGTTGTTTGTTATAGTTCCAACAACAAAATCATTTTTGTATTACGTATTCCTTTAGTCGCCATACAAGATTACAGATTATTTTATTGTTTAGCTTTACCTACTCCGCATAATGGAAATAAGCCTTATTCTGGCTGCCTATAAAACGTAATATTTCGTTTTTTTAAAAAGCCTTATCCTGAGAGTCTCATAACAGTTTTGCGGCCAAATTTAGACTGGCAACCTAGTCGATATATGTTCTCCTAATTAGAAATATACATAAAAGTTTGGTTTTAGCAAAAAAACTGTGAACGCACTCATCTTGCGGTGGGATCTTAGACTATAAGGTTGCAGCCTTCAATAACGGACAATTTTTGTTTAGGACTCATTTGTTAAATATAGAATGGCAAGTTATAAATACAAGAGGAGTTTAGTAAAAGATTAATTTGTAAAACATTTATTTAAGAAATTATTTTTTACTATTCTAATTATGTTGTAAGGCTTTTAACTTCCTTATCCGCTTTTGATGGATTAGCATCTTTAAAAGCGCAAATTTCCATTAATGAAAACCCCTGGACAACATATATTATAGGAGATTAATATGTCACTAGAAATATTTTTTGAGCAAAATATGAAATTGCATAAAGCTCTTAGTGTAGGCAGGTATTAACAGCGATTGTGAATCAATAATCTTAATGGACCCTTTGAGGTATTACGCTGTGACCACAGTATTACCATTATTTCCTACAGTAAGGAATCGCCTTTGATGTCGCGCGATGCCGCCGCCAGCGTAGGTACTTACGCTGCCACACGAAAATACGCTAGGGTTGCAACAAATGGGAAATAAAACAATTGTGATTATTAATATTATGATGAAATCTTTATTCATATGTACATTCAAAATAATTGCGATTATTAAATCTGATGTAATTATTTGTTCATAAATATATAATTACAGATATTGCACTGCTAAATATTATTTACGTGGACACTTTATTTTTGGATGTTCTTAATTGTATATTATAACATTTAACTAAGTAATGCATTCGCATTGGGATGTACAATCTGATTAGAAAATAATGAGGACAACATATACATAGCTTTGATTTTAATTCAACAGATACAATTAATACAATCTTTCTGAAATATTGTTTCCTTCTGGGATTTCAATGTAGATTTACATCCGTAAACCGAACAGTTTGTGCGCGCCATAATAGAATATGTAAGTACCTATGTATAATAAAATTATTACACAAAAAATACGACTGCGTCATCCTTTCGCACTAGGTAAAGCAAACTAAGCGTGTTTGCTTTACGCGGCCCGCGTCGCCCGACCCCCGCCAGTTCCCCTCCGTTTCTCTGCACAAGTACATTCGTCGCACTACTGTAGGAAATAATGGTAATACTGTGCTGTGACTGTTACAAGTGCAGACGATGTTGACGTACAAATAAATATATTTTCATACGATTTTATTTTACAAGTAAGTGCTTATTTATAGCACTCATGTTCTACCTGAAATATATGGTATAAAATCAGGCAAGTGCAGGGTGACACACATAGTGTTCGGAATAGGTAGGAATAAAATACTTAATGTTGAGGGTAGCGTGTGACGCGATATATTCAATCGGTCAACAGGGGTGGCTTTCGCCATCGCGACTCGGTTTTTGCATTCGCGATGAGAATTTTTTTTTGTTGGACTCGAGATTTTGCACTGGTAGGTTATTTAATTTGATACGGATTATCAAAAGCACTTCTCAGGAAGTTTTGGTTGCTTCTAATTGTTTTATATTTAATTGTGATAATCATAATAACGCCGCGGTTTGTACATAACGCGAGAATTATCACTACATAGTATAAAACAAAGTCGCTTTCTCTGTTCCTATTTCCTTATGTCCCTTTGTATGCTTAAATCTTTAAAACTACGCAACAGATTTTGATGCGGTTTTTTTTTAATAGATAGAGTGAATCAAGAGGAAGGTTTTAGTATATAATTTATTAGGTTTTAGACAAAGCGGGCGAAGCCGCGGGCGGTAAGCTAGTAAATTTATAAAGAATAGAATGAATAGGCCATAAAACCAAAAATATCAATTTCAACGCGAGAATGGTTCGTTATATGAAACAAGTATTTAATGGCGACGTAGTGTGCCTGGCTGTACAACGGTGGTGACGTACATCGTTAATTGTATCCTTATATATAATATTTAATCTATTATTCCCGTAATACCTCCCCAAGGGTACCCTATTGTCGTATTGTAGTGCCTGTGTATGACACCTGCGATATATCGACATATTGCGATGTTTTTATTAGTGTAGATGTATACTTTGAAGCTTACCTTCTGCGAATTCACTAACGTGTGAATGCTATCGCGCCACAGCCGTTTCCGAAACAAATTTCCATCCGCTATTTTGCCAACACGAGTTTTGGTTTCGCCACAATAGTATATATATCTCAAACCCGATCTATATAGCGGTACATTCCTGAACTCATATGAGAGAAAGGTTTACTCCATCTAAAGTTTGATTCATAATAATAGTTAAATAAATATACTCTTCCAGGTACCCTCCCTCCCAACGAAGAGTATGTCTCTACCATACGTGAACGTGGATAAACCTGATGTGGAATACAAAGATGGACAGATAGTAAGCGCCAGTATTGACGCCCTGGTGGATCTGCTGCGGCCTGGAGCGAGCAAATCCTTCGTGTTCACATTCTTGCTCTGCTCGAGGCTGTTCGTCAAGCCGCATGAGCTGCTCGGCAAGCTGTGTAAGCGCTACTTTAAGAGCTACGACAAAGTGGTAAGGAATTTTATTTGAAATTTATAAAGGTGTAAAAAGTCTAATAATAACAAATAATTGTCATTATTTCCCTTTACATAAAGTTGGTGACGTTGTTGTTGATTTTAAGTTAAAACTCAATGGGGAGATGAATTTCAGGACTTGATTGCCTATATCTTGAATGTAATTTTTCAGTTCTTAAGTATCACGAATGATTTGCAGGTTTTTTGATAAGCTTAAACAGTTAAATTTTGAGTTTTTATACTACCCTCCGGATTGCAACCACATTTAAGACCATATTGTACTTAAGCAAAAGATTAAATACATTAGATTTTGTTCATAATCCGCATCTACCAAACACTTCAGGGCAAATCAGAAATGAAGGAGTCAACAGAAAAAGAAGTCCAGGACATGGTTTCTCTGGTGCGCGTCGTGAACCAGTGGACCACAATGTTCCCGTACGACTTCCGAGATGATCGCGTTATGGCTCTGCTCAAGAGCATCACACAGAGGTATGTATACTCGGAGAGTAGCGAGTTTTGGGGTATCAAAAATAATCTTGGTATTTTGGAATGTAAGTACCAAGTTTTTTGGGTACAAAGGTATTTTGAAAATTGCGATTCAGAATGCTAATTCATTAGTGGGGTGTTTTTAACTTTAATAATTGTAACTGCAAGTGAGTCACATAGCATACTACTAAGTAATTGAATAGAATCAAGCTTTTATGGGATGCCAATTTTGGGAGGTGAATGCTGCTCTTTGAACTTTTGTAACTATAAATGATAAATCAGATGTATATTTTTAAGTTCCTTACTCTGGATGGTTCCCTGTTAATGAGCTTTTTTCCAGAATTGTCTCAAGCTAATCTTGGTTTACAGACTTGATAGTTAATTATATCTGACGAAGCTTGCAAATTCCCATTACGGTTAGTCGAGCCAAAGTATATTAATGAAAGCGAGTTATAATGTTCTGGATCTTTCCCGGATTAACCAGGAAACTGAGTAACAAATGCGCTGGCCTAGTTCGTAACTTACACTTGGGTCACAAGGCGACAAATTACTGAGCAGGATTTTAATTGCCTATTCATCTTAATAGAGCAAAATCATGTATAGAGATTGAGCGCTATTGCGAATGCAAGAAGCTTGTGTGCATATGTAAATATGTTCTAACGTTCACTGAATTTGAAATGCTTTGCGATGGACCAACTTTCAATATGGAGATTTTATTTTATGTTTGTTTTAATCTATTATCTTCAAGTTTTGACCAGAATGACTTTTATTATTTTGATTAAATTGGAAGAGATTGCATGATGGAGAATATTGAAATAACACGTGTTCCCGAAGTTGGAATTGCATTATATTTTGTACATCAGAACCAAGTGAACAAACAATATAATTGTGTATACTGTATAGCATTGCGTATGTTTGAGTTATTTTATTACTATTATTCGTTATTCTAAAATGTTATCGTACAAAATGTTGAGTAAAAATCATTATTTATGTCACAGATCGATATTTATCTTGCATTTGACTTATACGCAAGAGAAATATTCATATAAAACTTTATAGTCTCTAAAGGGAGTAGAACTGGTTCTGTTATAACCACTAAGCTCCTGGCAGCGTAACTGCCATGCCAAATGTATAGTCGTACTGTGTATAGTAATTAGTCGCATTATACTCATTAGCGCTTCTATATAATTTTGCGAAATAATTAGCGACGTGTTTGGCTCCTTATTATTTAAATCCTGTCTGCGCTCCATCAGCATACGAACTATTTAAATGTTATTAATGCTTTGCGACTGTAAGTTTCCATCTAGTGAGGAAATTGTATACTGCTATACATGTATATTTTACTTGCATCACTAATGATTATAATTTGAATGCGGATGTAAAAAATTTAGTTTCTGATACTTGCAGTGATTTTTATGTCTTTTCTATTCCAAGAGTTTTTTTCTTTATTTGTTTAATGAGAATCTCAGAAACTATTGAACCTGTTTCAATAATTCTGTCACCTTTGTATGTATGCGATCTCTAAGTGCTATAAGCTGCGTACGCAAGCGTAAAGCGAGGGCGAATTTTCATTTTTAGAGCTCTTTAATCAAAAACGATTAAATTTCTTTTTTCAGGTAGAGGGATTTAATCAAATGCGATTAAATTTCACCTTTAAAAAATACTCAACGTGCACTGAAAACGTTTCAGGTGCGCCGCGGAACACATGTCGTCGGTGCGCGAGGACGTGTCGAGCATGCTCGAGCGTTTGCTCGACAAGCTGACCGCGCTCGAGCACTACGAGGAGTCGCTGGCCGACGTGCCGCAAGTCACAAGCACTGATTGCTTGCAACCGGTACGGATTTATTACCTACTGTTAATCTATTTTAGTGCGTGAAAATAGACAATTTTTATGAATAGGGGAGCGAGAGTTGTAACAATTTTCAAAAATACTTTTATCTCTCGCGATATCTTGGCTTTTTTTTTTTATAGTGGGGAAATCTTCCAAAGATACCCACGGCACCCGGGGATGGAGCCAAGGGTTATGTCGGATTCTTACCGACTAAAACCCCACTGTGTTCCGGCGATATCTTGGCTAGCTTATCACTAACTAAACTTTGATTGAAACTTTAACTATTCTTCTATTATGTTAAATCGAAAAAATATCAAAAATCTAGGTAACTCTTCCGCAATTACGGTTTTTTAATAAAGGGAAGTGTTACAACGTACCCCGTGCTTAGGGCAAGTAGTAACATCAATTAAAAACAAAAATGTGACACCTTCAATCATTTTTTTTTTCACATATCTTATTATTTTACTTTGTTTAAAACAATAACTAACTAAGTACTTCTAAAATATGTATTTTCTCATTAAATAATTAACTGAAACATACTTTTTTATAATCAATAAATTAACGATTTAAGTTTGTAACTATTCATCTTATTTTGTACTTATGTATCGTAAGAGGTAGGTACTTATATATCAACATGGCACTCTAAAATTACAGTAAACTTAACTATAAACCTTCAAATCAAGTCTCGTAATTATCTCTTAGTTCTACATAACATCTTACAATAATCAGCCTTGCTATGAGTTTCCTTACGAAATAATTCAGTCTGCATCAGAATTACAGTTGATACAAATAAACGAAATAGTATCTCCTGTCACACATCCTACATGTGCCCACATCTTACAAACAAAACATTCAACCCAATCACCTTTTGAATGACTATACGCCTCATCGCAAACAAGACAATGACAATCTTCAAATTCTGAATCTGAACCTATAATCCTTTATTTAATTGTCTTTATTCCATTTTTCTTTATCTTTTCTTCATATTCCATTCTCAAAGATTATTTCTGGCGTGTCAGTCAAAACAGCAGACTTCCTTTTACGTCTGCAATTTCTATTCCTTTTTCGCGGTGGTGCCTTCGGTAAGGGCTTAATCTTCGGTGAGGAAAATTGATTTTTGCCTGAGCAACTTGGAGTTGGTTCGTTTGCAGTTTCTATTTGGCGTATAATTTCTGTGGTGCTGATAAAATTCTAATAGTTCTGGATTTTCAAGATTCAACGATAAATTTTCACTTTCATTTAGAACGTTTTCTGAATGTTCTGTAGGATCTGGACGATCAGTGCATTCAAAGGCCAAACACCAGAAGCTTTAAATCCAGTGATAATATTTGCAGGGTTCAAGGCGAGTGGTAATGACTCCTTTACTACACTTGGGATGTCATAAATTGTCATCATTTTCCCCGGATTATTATGCATTCATGTAGTCTGTGCTCTGTCCCGTAGTTTTTAAACGGGCCATAGACTCCTACGTCCATAGGTTGCAATTTATGAGAGCAATGGGGGCGAAACGATAAGATGATAACATTGTTTTCTTTGGCTTTTTTGACAACTGAAATATTCACATGTGAGCTATGATTATCGAGTAGTTATAGAGCTGGCTCTTCCTTGGTGGGTTTCGCGTGTTTGATAAAATGATTCATAAAAACCAAAAATTCCTTTTCTGTCATCCATCCTGAAGAATTACCAGCTCCAATGCAATCTGGAGGTCAGAGTTCAGAGTATTTAAGCCTGGGAAAAATGAACATGGATGGAATAAAATTGCCCGCAGCGTTAGCGGCACAGGCAAGTGTCACAAGTGTTAGTGTTTGTGTGATGTGTAACTGTTAAGAGTGATGTGGCTCAAAGCAGGAAAACACGCACAGTGGAACGTTGCACTGCCTGCAATATGCAGTTGTACGTTTTTTACATACAACGGAAAATCTGCGCTGGCGTTCGTGCAGTTTTCCGGCCAGAAAGTCATACTGAGCCGGAAAATGTCCCACTGGTCTAGTTGTACCTGCTGAGGGTGAAGGTGGCTTGTGTTTTGCGACCAATTCCCCTACCAAAGTTTCACGGAACCTTCGGTGGGTAAGAGGTCGCTGTGTGCGGAGTAGTATGAAAGCATTCAGGATACTAACATTTAACAGGCGTCTAAAAACTTTTTTGTACCACACCCGCCGCCTTTCTAGCGGGTACATGGCAAGCATTTGATCTTTGCGATCAAAACCACCCATGCACACATTGTAATCGGGTACTATTGAGGGCTTAAGTACGTCGCCACACTTTACCGTTGCTAGCCCATGGTACGTCGAGATAAGAGAAACGAGGTTCTTATCTCGCCATACTACAAGATCCACATCGCCTGAAGTGCAGCCAGGAACTTGACCTACAGCCAAACCACCTTTGGTCAGATTAGTGAGTTCAGTGGGAACAAACTGACGGTTCAAGCGGACAGTACCGGCACAGTCAAACCCCCGTATCTTTAACTCTCGCGCAAGCGCAGGAGAGTTATAAAAATTATCCATCCAAACCGTGTGGCCCTTGTGCTCAAGACCATTGAGAAGTTTAAGCACAAGTGCCGGCACAACCCCAGACAAAGGACTATCTCGTGGAGATTCGTCATGCCCTACGTGCACTTCAAACCGCCACAAGTAGCCAGTCTGGGACTCACAAACCTCGTAGGTTTTGATTCCGACTGTGGCTGCTTTATTTCGGATGAATTGGTTAATATCTAACCAACCCTTCCACTGTGTCAGACTTTCGTCTAACGCAATATTTTGTGATAAAATATATAATTGTTGGAACCGCTGGTTAAGATGTTCTGTAATAGGACGCACCTTAAAAAGCTTTGCCTCCGATCGCGTCATTGTGTCTGGATTGCAGTCATCATTATTGGAGAAGTGGAGATATTTAGATAGCAAGAAGTAACGGTCAGAACTCATCATTGCCGCAAACCCAGGAGAAGATAATAAGTCCTGGGCCTTTAGACAAACGTACCTAACGCCATGGAATAGAAACTGCTAACGCTAATTATTGACATAAGCTCATGACATTTTGGTAATGATTCGGTCACACTACCAACGATGACGACGACCACGACCAAAATTCCAATCTTGCCGAAATTTGTTCAAAATAAAATATTAAAATTTCCCGTCATACTGATACTCAGAAAGAAAAAAAATTGAGTACAGTTAATATAAAAATAATTGCATTTGCATTTGCATGCATTTAACATGATATGAATATCAAATTGATAACATAATTATATTTATATAAAACATACTACATATTTAAAACAAAGCGTTTCAAAAAGTGTGTATTGAAGGAATTTTGACTAAAACCCGGGTATTTTAGAAACAAGGTACCCTTAACAAGTTTAAAAGAGAGGGGAGAGGGTCCTCTCACTCATAAGTTTTAAAGTCTATATTCAAAGCAGGTTTTTTACACACTACATAACTAACTCATTTTTAACCTTCTTAACCAAATACTTAATATCTCATTCGTAGCGTATTTTTCCATCATTTTCTTACCTTAAAAACGCTCTCTTCCAAGGAAATCGACAGTCTTGTGCACGAGTCCAACAGGCTATGTTCTGGAATGATCCCAAGACCCAGGGCCGTTACGCTATTTTATGTAAATAATATTTAGTATTCGATAATTAATTCTAACACAAATTATAACATGATTTTGGAAAATTAATTATTCCATGCATCATACTCATTTTGTCATATTATTTTGTAATTAAGAACATTTAACCTTCCAAATTATACTTGTTCCCCCATCGGTCGCATTCACAATGCAACCAGGTTTTTTCAGCTTCCAGTGATAATTGCCCTGAAAAAAGATATAATATTTTTAATCACAAAATATTACAATTCCATTTTTACTTGTTTGTACGTACGTGTATAATA